>WNGS01158745.1:10147401-10166341 GCA_020271785.1 Procambarus virginalis | reverse complement strand
AAGACGGAGTCCAAGAGCTAACAGCTCGATTCTGCGGACACAAATAGTAAATACACTCAAAGTTATGAAGAGAGGCTACTGACGTTAATATGCGAGAGATAGAAGAAGAGGCGATATGATGATAAAATAATTACAAATACTAACAGGAATTGACCAAATTAACAAAGTGGAATTCCTGAAAGCAGCAACTTCAAGAACAAGAGACACAGATGCAAGCTAAGGAAACACAGGCGCTGAAAAAGTATTAGACATTTTCTTTAGCAAACAGAGTGGTAGATGGTCGGAACAACTACGTGAGAAGGTGGCGGAGGCCCAAAGTCAGTAGTGTCAGCTTTACATGATAATTTTTTGATGTCAAAATCCCAACGGACAAAACTTTTTTTTCTTTCTTTTGGGTTTTTTTGCAGGGATATTCCTGCGCGGGCCCTAAGCCTCTGGCTGGCCCACTGGGCGGGCCCTAAGCCTCTGGCTGGCCCACTAAGTGTTGCTTGTTCTGTTTTACTTGGGCGGAGTATGAGTCTTATGACTCGTATGGTCGCTTCAGTAGATTTTGTTCCATGTGTTTAACAACTTCTGCTCTGTTGAATCTAAGGTGAAATTTTAATGGGTTTGTAACTGTTTCACTGTTTTAGATAATGTTCCAGTGGTCTGTTGTGGGTGTAACTGTTCACTGTGTTAGATAATGTTCCGAGGTCTGTTCGGGCATTTCTCCACAGTGTTTACATTTCCTCTCATCTTCCGGAACCTGTAAGCCTATTTCCCATGCACATGGGTATCAAGCCTGATGCATGTAGTGTACTAGGACAAAACTTGATGTACATAAGTCATAACGGATCATAATTATTTAGTTTTCATGGTCCGCTCGGTTAGGTTAAGTTTGGGTGTTTTACTTCATCATTTCCTGCCCGTTGTGGCAGCTGGGAGGCCGGGCTGGTGTGTATGGTTGAAGCTCTGGCTCTTTGGTCCCGCCTCTCAACCGTCAATCAACTGGTGTACATATTCCTGAGCCTACTGGGCTCTATCATATCTACATTTGAAACTGTGTATGGAGTCAGCCTCCACCACATCACTGCCTAAGCATTCCACCTGTTAACTACTCTTGACACTAAAAAGTTCTTTCTAACGTCCCTGTGGCTCATTTGGGTACTCAAGTTTCCACCTGTGTCTCCTTGTTCAAGTACCACCCGTGTTAAACAGTTTATCTTTATCTATTTGTCAATTCCTTGAGAATTTGGTAGGAAGTGATCATGTCTCCCTTTACTCTTGTTTTCCAGTGTCGTAAGGTGCATTTCCTGCAGCCTTTCCTGGTAACTCATGCCTCTTGTCTCTGGAGTAGCTTAGTGGCATATCTCTGAACTTTTTCCAGCTTCGTCTTGTGCTTGACAAGGTACGGGCTCCATGCTAGGGCCGCATACTCCAGGATTGGTCTTACATATGTGGTATACAAGGTTCTGAATGATTCCTTTCACAAGTTCCTGAAGGCAGTTCTGATGTTAGCCAGCCTCGCATACGCCGCAGACGTTATTCTTTTTATGTGGGCGTCAGGAAACAGTGATGTGTGAATCAACTCCCAGATCCTTTTCTCTGTTCGTTTCATGAAGGACTTCATCTCCCATTCTGTATCCTGTGTCTGGCCTCCTGTTTTCCACCGCCTAGTTTCATTACCTTACTATTTACTCGGGTTGAACTTTAGTAGCCATTTGTGTGGTATTAGGGTGCTCCCCTCCCCCCACACACACACTACTCGCATGCATGTTATTTGAAGATTTTCAAAAGTATAAGGTAAAATGTTGCTAATATTGAGAGAAGTGTAGGCTACACAAGTGCAGTTGTGTAAAGCGTGCTGTGAATGTTTACCTTCGGCTTCATTCATTAATATCAACTCCAGTTACCTTGAAGTTTTGGTACATACATTTAAGTTCATGAACCAGACTCTGACCAAGCCTAGCAAAACAAAACCTAACAATCTAACTTAACATAAGGGAACTTTGCCTTGTGTAATCTGAGGTTACTTGACCAGCGAGGAGGACTTAATGTTGTTGAAGCCTTGAGTGTTTCAAGTTAGGGCAAATAAGGTTGAGATGGGTGAAGCGGAGTAAGATATACCGCTTATAGTGTGTGTGTGTGGTAAGGAAAGCTTGGAGCCTGGTATAATGTTACTAATATGAGGTTGTTGTCGGCAGGTAGCGAGAGGCTCCACCGCCCAGGCAGACGTCCACACTCTCTAGGTAAGTCCCTGACCTCCACACTATCACACCACTGTCTGCCGTGGAAGCTTGAAGTACCAACTTACTTCTCGCTTCAGTCACAAGTCTTGCCAGCCTTCCAGTCAGCCTGGAACACGGACAAGACATGTGATTCTCATCTCATTTTATGGTCTATCACTCGAGATAACATTTATCGAATACCTTTGTGAAGGCCGGGTGTAAAACATCTGTGTTTTGTTTTTTCGTCTAATGTTTCCGTGATTTTATGTGTGGTTGAATAACTGTGAAAACCAGGATCTTCCTGCTCCAGACCCGGGGCCGAGTGCACCAGAATGTTGTCACTTTATTAGTCAAAATGTGCAGCGTTCGTGTTGATAATTGTTTATATTGTTAGAGGTTGGATATCGTTCATGAGAAGCTGTTTGGATATCGTTCATGAAGAAGCTGTTTGGATATCGTTCATTAGAAGCTGTTCGGATATCGTTCATGTAGAAGCTGTTCGAATCTTCAGCTCCCACGTTGCTTTTGAAGGGAGGTAAACATGGCCTCATACTGATCTCTTAGCATTTCACAAGGTTTTTGACGTCATCTTTGTATGAAGCTTCACTTGGCAGTACACGTCACTTGGCAGTACACTCACTTGGCGCAGTACACGTCACTTGGCAGTACACGTCACTTGGCAGTACACGTCACTTGGCAGTACACGTCCAATACTGGTGGAGGTTTTTGATTTCACAGGGAAAAAGATTTTGGATTGTTCTTTCTCTTTTATATAGTTTTCTTTTCCAGTTTAATGTCTTGAGACTGTTGGTGATTGGTTCAGCGTCTGCTCTATTTACTCAATCTAATGCGTGAGGTTTTTAATTTCTTCATCGAGATAGTCGTGTCTGCGTGAGTATTTCCGTTGATTTTGTCTTCTGTAGTGTCGTCTGCGTTCTCTTTCTAGGGTGGTTGTCTTCTCTTTCTGGGGTGGTTGTCTTCTCTTTCTGGGGTGTTGTCTTCTCTTTCTGGGGTGGTTGTCTTCTCTTTCTGGGGTGGTTGTCTTCTCTTTCTGGGGTGGTTGTCTTCTCTTTCTGGGGTGGTTGTCTTCTCTTTCTGGGGTGGTTGTCTTCTCTTTCTGGGGTGGTTGTCTTCTCTTTCTGGGGTGGTTGTCTTCTCTTTCTGGGGTGGTTGTCTTCTCTTTCTGGGGTGGTTGTCTTCTCTTTCTGGGGTGGTTGTCTTCTCTTTCTGGGGTGGTTGTCTTCTCTTTGTAGGGTGGTTCTCTTTCGGCACAGTAACACGTTTTAAACAGCGTAAGCTTCTTCAGTCAGCTGGGGTAGTCCCTGCTTGGAGGTTTAATGAGAAACTGTCTTCAGTAACAAAAGTTAGCAAGTGCTGTTTTTATTTTTCCTGGTCGATCTTCATAACATTACAATGGAATTGACTGAATAACTTCTCTCGCTTGATTTTTGTGTTAACTATGAGTATTGATGTTAGTTTGCACTTGGGCTAGTGATCCGAGTACGTAGTAGCCTATATTGTATTGTTGTTCATTATTGCTGCATTAGTGAAGATTAGATCTTCACGATTTTCGTTCCTACTTGGTTCTGTTATCTGCTGGCTGAGCGAACATTTGTCATGGAATCTTAGTAGTACTCTGACTTGTGGTTTATTATTTGTTAGTTGATATCGTGTTATGCCGGTAATGTTGATATCGTGTTATGTCGGTAATGTTATTGTTTGACATTCTCCACCTTAACTGGGCAGGTTGAAGTCTCCAAATGATATAATCTGTTACTGGGTTGCCAGATTATCAAGGCCTTTGATAATCTGCAAATTTCTATTTTTGCTTATCTACAAAAATCAACAAAAAATCTCCGTTTCGATTATCTTCACTGAACTCTTGAACCGTTTCACTTGACGTGTTTTATATAAGAATAATAGCTAGGTTTTTCTCATTATTGCAAGTACCTTTACCACCTGGGCCACGTCCCAAATTTGCACAGTAGAATAACATACTGGAGCGAAAGGGACGAAAGGTAATGCAGAATAGAGCTAGTGAAGAGCAGGGGCGCCTCTGATTGTCCATAGGCACAATCAGAGAACACTGAACATCAGAGCTCCTCGGCTGTTCAACACCCTCCCAGCAAGCATTATAAATATTTCCAAAATAAAGCTCGAGGTCTTCAAGGGGGCATGTAAAAAAGTTTTTGCATAAAGTGCCGGACCAACCAGGCTGTAGTGGATATGTGGGCCTGCGAGCCGCTCCAAGCAACAGCCTGGTGGACCAAGTTATCAGACGTTGAGCATGACCTCTCGGGAATAGAACTCTAGAAAGCCTCTCTAAGCATGTTACCACCACCTCACATTGAGGTCTGCTTGTGCCTTTTATACAAGGGTAAATAGTCACCCAGGCCTATCAAATTTCAATCATGTCTAAAAGTAAAAAAACCGTGTGATTGTATAGTAAGGCAGCAGTTACTCGTGAGGGACGAAGATATATACACAATAAAAACACTTACAGTAATCTTGTCTACTCAGTATGAGGTAAGTAGAGAACAAAAGACTACATGACTTAACTAGGTAAATGATCCACCCAGTCACACCTGCACCTGGCGTGTGAGGCCTCCAAGCCTGGCTGCCCCACCACACACCTCCTCCCTCGCATAAGAGTAACTAGACAGGTCTCACACACCTGGCAAGCTCATCATCACTTCTCATAGCATGGAATATAATATATAATACTGCCACATCCCGTCATAAAGCACAATATAGCAGCCATACCATATATATATATATATATATATATATATATATATATATATATATATATATATATATATATATATATATATATATATATATTATATAAAATTCATTCCTATAAATCATACTTGACAAAGTGAGATTGGATGAATAATATATGTACAAATACTATCTGTGAGAGCCAAGTACTTACTGTAGTAGATTCTTAAGAGTATGGTCCAGTTATGTACCTTATGTGTATAGTTTAGGAGCTCTGAGCATCAAAGGTTCTTTCCAATATACAAACTTGCTCCTCGACGTGACCTGTTATCCTGTCACACCTCTATATATGATCTTCTGGAACCCAGATCTTACTCTCCATAAATTCCTGCGGATGGGTTTTGCGAAAGCTTCACCTGCTTCATTTGCCTGGGTGAGGAGGCTTTTTATGGGTGATTGTAAGAGAGCGCCTCATCTGGGTGAGTGAGCTATGCGAGCCCCTTGGTGCTGTGGGGTCACTATTGCACTACTTACTGGAGTGTGAAGCTACTGAAGCCCTGTGCATCAAACTCAACATTAATCCAACAACAACAGCAGCTGCATTAGATGCACATTCCACAGCCACTACAATGATTAGAAATACAGTTGAAAATGGGACTCACTAGTGAACATTGTGCACCTACATCCGCCACCAAGATAATGGTATTAAAACAAGACTAAAACCAGTGCACTCAACAGAAGCGAAAAAGAAACAGGGAAAAAGGAGGAAACCCCACCTACATTTAAAACTTTGACCCAAATATCAGAGTAACAAGGTTATGGCGAATAACCGAACTCAATTATGGGCTCACCATAGCCCGTGCTACATGAACATTTCGTTCTGAGTAGCTAAATCTAAAATAACATCATCATGCGGGGGGGGGCCTCCTCTGCCATGTAGGCCCAAGAGCCACGCCTAGTCTCTGGGTCAAGAGCCCACTGACATTGGCCTGGTGATGCTTCACGTGGAACCCGAGCCACAAGTATGGCGAGCCGTGCGCCTCACACGTGTACGTGTTATGTTGGCACCAGATGAGGTCTTCATGTGAAACAGGTACTCGGGGAGTGGCCATGTTGGCTGGGGCGGCATCGCTCGTATATCGCCGCCTCCAGCGCTCTCTCGTATCTGGGGTTGGTGCAGTGCCACTCTCACCCGTGCCACCCCCTGCCCTCCTGGCACCGCTCCACTGGTCGGGTAGGGTGGAGGGGGGCACCACTGCAGTACATCACAGGGTGGAGGGGGGCACCACTGCAGTACATCACAGGGTGGAGGGGGCCACCACTGCAGTACATCACAGGGTGGAGGGGGCCACCACTGCAGTACATCACAGGGTGGAGGGGGGCACCACTGCAGCACATCACAGGGTGGAGGTACAATAATAGTGTAGTGCCATAATGGAACACAGGTACCTTGAATACCTGTTCAGTAACAACTGAAAATTGTGTGTGTAATACACTTGCACATATATTGGGTGTTAGCTTGAGCCAACCTCGGCCACTAAGGCACTGTAGTAAGTGATCCACCTGCACAGTCTTATGGCCACAGTTACCGTGTGTGGTAAGTGAGCGCCTCGGCTCCCCGTCACCTGTAATGTCTGCTACTGGCCACGGTACTGTGGGCGTCTTGTTGCACGGTCACGGCTCGTCTTCACCGTGTTGTTGACACCATACAACACCCACCTTCACTTGCAACATACAAATCACGACAAAATATGACAAGAATTCATTGTGTGCGAGAAAGTATTGAGACCATTTCAAGTTCTCTTTCAAACTCTTTCAACACGCTCGTGTTGATATTAGTAAATGTAACTGATATCAACACGAGCGTACTGGATTTTGAAAGAGAAATTGAAAACGTGCCCATGCACTCAGCTCCGGGTCCAGATTCATAGAATTAAAATTTTATAAAGAAATCCAAGGTGCCAGTAGCACAGGCACTCAGTATAGTGTGGAGGAAGAGCTTGGACACGGGTGAGATACCAGATGCGCTTAAAGTAGCACACATTGCCCCTCTACACAAGGGAGGGAGCAAAGCATTGGCATAGAATTATAGATCAGTTGCACTAACGCCCCACATAATAAAAGTATTTGAGAGAGTGATCACGAGTCAGGTCACAAATTTCATGGAGACCAATGACCTCCACAACCCAGGCCAACATGGATTTCGAGCGGGAAGATCGTGCCTCTCACAGCTACTTGATCACTACGACAAAGTCACTGAGGCATTAGAAGAAAAACAGAATGCTGATGTGGTATACACGGACTTCGCAAAGGCATTCGATAAATGTGACCATGGCGTGATAGCACACAAAATGAGGTCAATGGGAATAACCGGTAAAGTAGGACGCTGGATACTCGGTTTTCTGTCAAACAGAACACAGAGTAACAGTCAATCATATAAAATCGAGTCCAAGCGCAGTTGAAAGCTCTGTACCTCAAGGTAGTTCTTGCACCGCTGCTTTTCCTTATTATCATATCAGATATAGACAAAAATATAAGTCACAGCTTCGTATCATCCTTTGCAGATGACACAAAAATTAGCATGAAAATTACATCGGCTGAAGACATTGAAAAACTTCAAGCTGATATTAATAAAGTTTTCGACTGGGCAACAGAAAATAACATGATGTTTAACAGTGATAAATTCCAAGTACTCAGGTACGGTAAAAATGAGGACCTTAAACATAATACAGGGTACAAATCTCAATCAGATCTGCCCATAGTAGGAAAGCAGCATGTAAAGAAATTGGGAATAATGATGTTTGACGACCTAACGTTTAGGGAGCATAACCAAGAAAATATTGCGTCAGCCAGAAAAATGATCGGATGGATTACGCGAACTTTCAAATCCAGGGATCCCATCACAATGGTTGTACTATACAAATCACTTGTACTGTCCCGTCTTGAGTACTGCTTAGTACTCGTTTGCCCCTTCAGAGCAGGAGAGATTGCTGAAATAGAGGGAATACAGAGAACATATACGGCACGCATAGACGCGATAAAGCACCTAAATTATTGGGATCGTCTCAAAGCTCTCCAAATGTACTCACTAGAAAGACGACGAGATATAAAATAATATACACGTCGAAAATACTGGAGGGCCAGGTCCCAAATCTACACAGTAAAATAACAACGTACTGGAGTGAACGATATGGAAGAAAGGCAGAATAGAACCAGTGAAGAGCAGAGGTGAAACAGGTACTCTGAGAGAGAACTCTATCAACATCAGGGGCCCGAGACTGTTCAACACGCTTCCACTACACATAAGGGGCATAACTGGCCGACCCCTCACAGTGTTCAAGAGGGAACTGGATAAACACCGCCTAAGGATACCTGATCAACCAGGCTGTGACTCGTACGTCAGGCTGCGAGCAGCCGCGTCCAACAGCCTGGTTGACCAGTCCAGCAACGAGGAGGCCTGGTCGACGACCGGGCCGCGGAGACGCTAAGCCCCGGAAACACTTCAAGGTAAGGTGGTGGTGGTGGTGATCCGTGGTCCCTTGACGCCAGGTCCAGCTGGGCCGCCTCAGCCCCGGTAAATACAATCGGTCAGGTCCCCACAGAATACAATTGTCTTCCATAAAGATGTACACGGGCCGCTCCAAGCAACAGCCTGGTGGACCAAACTCTCACAAGTCAAGCCTGGCCTCGGGCCGGGCTTGGGGAGTAGAAGAACTCCCAGAACCCCATCAATCAACCAATCAACACAGTGTCAGATGTTACTGATGAGCCCCCCCCCCCTGGCCTGGCCTGGCCTGGCCTGACGTGTGGACTCCGCAGTTGTGTACTGTAACTGGCCAGAACTGTCACTAAAATACTGGTTAAAAAGTAGAGAAAATGACAGTGTTTTGGTCTTTTGTTGTGTGTAAAATAATTGCCAGCGAGTTAATGACTGCTTCCCTATGGAAAAACAATTATATATATACAAGTGTTATGATGCATTGTGTACTCACCTAATTGTGCTTGCGGGGGTTGAGCTTTGTCTCTTTGGTCCCGCCTCTCAACTGTCAATGAACTGGTGTACAGATTCCTGAGGCTACTGGGCTCTATCATATCTATATTTGAAACTGTGTATGAAGTCTGCTGCCACCACATCACTGCCTAATGTATTCCATACACTGAAAAAATTCTTTCAAACGTCTCTGTGGCTCATCTAGGTACTAAGTGTGAGTGTGAGTGTGAGTGTGTGTGTGAGTGTGTGTGTGTGTGTGTAATTACCTAAGTGTAATTACCTAAGTGTAGTTACAGGATGAGAGCTACGCTCGTGGTGTCCCGTCTTCCCAGCACTCTTTGTCATATAACGCTTTGAAACTACTGACGGTCTTGGCCTCCACCACCTTCTCCCCCAACTTGTTCCAACCGTCTACCACTCTGTCTGCGAAAGTGAATTTTCTTATATTTCTTCGGCATCTGTGTTTAGCCAGTTTATATCTATGACCTCTTGTTCTTGAAGTTCCAGGTCTCAGGAAATCTTTCCTGTCGATTTTATCAATTCCTGTTACTATTTTGTATGTAGTGATCATATCACCTCTTTTTCTTCTGTCTTCTAGTTTTGGCATATTTAATGCTTCTAACCTTTCCTCGTAGCTCTTACCCTTCAGTTCTGGGAGCCACTTAGTAGCATGTCTTTGCACCTTTTCCAGTTTGTTGATGTGCTTCTTAAGATATGGGCACCAAACAACAATGAACTCCACAGCCCAAGTTAACGTGGATTTATGTGTGAGTGTGAGTGTGAGTGTGTGTGTGTGAGACGAGAGCCACCCTGAAATTAAAATATTTTGGAGGGTCCGTCCGTGCCGTGATGCTGGGTCGACCAGGTGTCTACGGTGTGAGGCTGTGGGCGGCCTGGCAGCCAAGTAGGGTAGTATGGTCGTCACACACGCATCTAGATCACATCTAGATACAGTTTAGGCCATATACTAAGATCTTTTAACACTTAGGTATCAAATGAGTGAGTTACCTAGAGTGTAGCTGGAGTGTCCCGGGAGTTACTCTGTACTGGACAAGTTACCGTGTCAACCAGGCTGCAGTGTCGCTGTGTACTGACAGTCTCCTGTGTGTGTGTGGCTGACAGACCAAGTGACCAAGATGGCGCACAGGTCAAACATGCGCCTTAACATCTTGACAGTGTTAGGCGCCCAACATTTATACCTGTTTCCACCAGCAGTGGTATTATGCACGTCTAGAAAAACCTGGTGGAACGTTCCAGATGTTTATTCCAAGAGAAGGCTTTCCAAGATTAAAGTTAGGGTGCATAAGCCCATTACCAGATGATTCTCTCGGGTGAAGAGTACCACCAGAGGCTTCCCAGCGCGCTCCTGCCACCTTTATGTCGGTTGGCAAGACACCCTTATCTTTACGACACATTTTGTATGTTCCTTCAAGGAATTCTTTGTCAGGCGGCCCAACTGATGGTACCTTCAACCGGGCGGGCCGGTTGGCGAGCCCCTTAACCAGATCTGTAAATTCGGAACCTGGCCTTCTAGCATAGTCAATAATATCTATATTATTTTATACCTCTCCCGTCTCCTTTCCAGAGAACACTTTGAGAGCTATGAGAAGGTCTCAATACTTTAGGCGCTCTCTCTTGTGTCTGTGTATGCCGTACTTGTTCTCTGTAGTCCTTATATTTCGCCAGTCTCGACTCTATGATTACTGAGCAGTACTGGAGGCGGGCCATCACAGGTCACTTGAACAGTAGGAGCGTTGTGATGAAATTTCTGGATTAAAAGATTCTTCCATGAACCATCCTATCATTTCTGGCTGACGTAATATTTGCTTGGTTATGCTCGCTAAACGTTAGGTCGTCAGACACCATTATTCACAAATACTTTACATGTTGCCTTCTTACGTTGAGTAGATCTGATTGAGTCTTGTACCTTGTATTTTGTTTGTTTATTTTTGTGTGTCTTGAGTAACTTAAATTTATCACTTTTAATGACTATTATTCTCCGTTGGTCAGTCGTCTTGAGTAATAATGTAGTTTTTCAGTGCCTTCTACACAAGTAATTTCTCGTACCGAGTGTTAATGTGCACAAGACTATGCCCTCTGTTACAGTGCTTTGTTCTGTGCTCCAACTTTGTGCTTGGCTCTTACTCTTTGCATTCTGTTTGACGGGGAATTGAATATCCATCTCCCTACATGTTATTCCTGTTGATATCATTGTATAGGATATCACTCATGATCTCATTTATCAAATGCCTTTACAAAGTTTGCCTATACAACATCTTCATTTTTTCTTTTAATACTTCTGTGATTTTGTGATAGTGGGTTGAGTAATAGCGAGTGGCAGGATCTTTACACTCAAAATCCACGTTAACTTGGGCTGTGGAGTTCATTGTTTAAAAAAACTGTAGGTCTGTCTCCAGATCACTTTCAAAATGTTTTATTATGTGATGTTCATACATTTTTCATATATTTTTAGATGCTGTTCATTCAAAACGGGAATTTTCTCAAATACAAATTAATATTATAATAGTATATTGTGCATATATAGGCATAGGTTAGGTTATTAGTGCATGGGATCACTTTTGGGTCTTTGTTTGGAGGACGGACTGAAAAATTTATGAATGCGTCTGTGGGGGTGGACCGCTGGATGTAATGGACTTGAGTCGAGGACGGGTTGTGTTTTTGGGGAGCTAAACATGGCCTCGTACTGATCTCTCAGGATTTCAGAAGGTTTTTGACGTTATGAATCTTCACTTGTAAGTATACGTCCAATACTGGGGGAGATTTTTTTATGTTGATTTCACATTTTAAAATATTTAAGATTGTTCTTTATTTCTTGGGTAGCTTTCTATTCCAATTTAATTTTTTTTTGTGATTGGTGGGACAACACTCACCCACCAACCCACTACACCCCCAACTCCACACCTCCACCCAACACCCCATCCCACCACACCCCACCTGTGATGGGTGGGGGTGTCCCCAACACCACACTCATCATTCATCTGGTAGACCAAACTCTCACAGGTCAAGCCTGGCCTCGGAGTAGAACAACTCGCAGAACCCCATCAAGCAGGTACCCCACCTGTGATGGGTCGGGTGTTGGGATGGGTGGTGCGTGGTGTTGGCTGGCTAGTTGTAGTCACAACTAGGACTGTTCACCTAGTTGTGCTTGTGGGGGTTGGGCTCTGGCTCTTTCGGTCCGCCTCTCAAATGTCACTCAATCAACGGATTATCCCCACCCCCGCATCCGGGTGAAAGAAACATTTGTTTCCGCCGTCGCCAGGGATCGATCCCCGGGCCATAGGATCAAGAATCCCAAGCGCTGTCGACTTGGCCACCAGGCCCCCTGCGTGATGGGTGGGTGTTGTGGGGGAGACGACCTAGTAGACCAGTCTGGTCGACACACGCGCGCTGCCTCACCCGCCACAGTCTCCCACACTGCCTTGGAAAATATTTACTCTTCCTTAAGAAACTGCCCCCCCCCCGCCCCCCGCCCAGCCCTCCCTGGGACTGGGATGAAGATCTTCCAATATCTCTGCTCATTCGCATGTAAATGGAATGGTTGTGGGGGAGTGGCTTTGCCTCATTTGTATCGGTAGGGAATTACATTACCATCTGGGAGAGGCTATTAAGGTGGGGGGGGGGGTATGATAATGACTTAATCTAGAATAACAATCTTTATTTTTTATTTGAAGTTTGTGTTAAATATTTCAAATTTTGACGCTGTTACACAATGTGTCCTGAGGCCGCCATGGTCACCAACACACACTTCCATGGTTGTGTGGTGTCAGGTGGTAGCTCACCAACACTACCATGGTTGTGTGGTGTCAGGTGGTAGCTCACCAACACTACCATGGTTGTGTGGTGTCAGGTGGTAGCTCACCAACACTACCATGGTTGTGTGGTGTCAGGTGGTAGCTCACCAACACTACCATGGTTGTGTGGTGTCAGATGGTAGCTCACCAACACTACCATGGTTGTGTGGTGTCAGGTGGTAGCTCACCAACACTACCATGGTTGTGTGGTGTCAGGTGGTAGCTCACCAACACTACCATGGTTGTGTGGTGTCAGGTGGTAGCTCACCAACACTACCATGGTTGTGTGGTGTCAGATGGTAGCTCACCAACACTACCATGGTTGTGTGGTGTCAGGTGGTAGCTCACCAACACTACCATGGTTGTGTGGTGTCAGGTGGTAGCTCACCAACACTACCATGGTTGTGTGGTGTCAGGTGGTAGCTCACCAACACTACCATGGTTGTGTGGTGTCAGGTGGTAGCTCACCAACACTAACATGGTTGTGTGGTGTCAGGTGGTAGCTCACCAACACTACCATGGTTGTGTGGTGTCAGGTGGTAGCTCACCAACACTACCATGGTTGTGTGGTGTCAGGTGGTAGCTCACCAACACTACCATGGTTGTGTGGTGTCAGGTGGTAGCTCACCAACACTACCATGGTTGTGTGGTGTCAGGTGGTAGCTCACCAACACTACCATGGTTGTGTGGTGTCAGGTGGTAGCTCACCAACACTACCATGGTTGTGTGGTGTCAGGTGGTAGCTCACCAACACTACCATGGTTGTGTGGTGTCAGGTGGTAGCTCACCAACACTACCATGGTTGTGTGGTGTCAGGTGGTAGCTCACCAACACTACCATGGTTGTGTGGTGTCAGGTGGTAGCTCACCAACACTACCATGGTTGTGTGGTGTCAGGTGGTAGCTCACCAACACTACCATGGTTGTGTGGTGTCAGGTGGTAGCTCACCAACACTACCATGGTTGTGTGGTGTCAGGTGGTAGCTCACCAACACTACCATGGTTGTGTGGTGTCAGGTGGTAGCTCACCAACACTACCATGGTTGTGTGGTGTCAGGTGGTAGCTCACCAACACTACCATGGTTGTGTGGTGTCAGGTGGTAGCTCACCAACACTACCATGGTTGTGTGGTGTCAGGTGGTAGCTCACCAACACTACCATGGTTGTGTGGTGTCAGGTGGTAGCTCACCAACACTACCATGGTCGTCTAGGAGATACAACGACTAGGCCAAGTCGCAAGAAAAACCAGAGGCAAATAACCCAGAGAATCATACTATATGTATATCTTTCTGAATCCATACACAGTGAAAATATATTAATTCCCCACCCCATACCCCCTCTCCCCCCTCTCCCCCCTTACCGCCTTCTCCGGTAGTTGAGAGGGAACTCTGTAAACACCTCCAAAGGATTCCTGATCAATCAGCCTGTGACCCATACGTCAGGCTGCTAGCAGCCGCATCAAACAACCTGGTTGAGCAGACCAATCAGCCAGGCGGCCTGGTCACAGACCCGGGCCGTGGGGACGTTGATCTCAGCAGTCACTGCAAGGTAACACCAAGGTAACACCAAGGTAACACCAAGGTAACACCAAGGTAACACCAAGGTAACATCAAGGTAAGGCAGCTTCAGTTTGTACTATGAACTTAATACTGGTATAAGGTAGATGGTCACCTTCAAGATACGAAGCAACTTGTAATAATATATTAAGTCTGTTGAAACTATAATTCACCTCCAACTAATAATTCTCATTTCAATAGTTTTATTGTGGCCTTTATTGTTCGAAGTTTTATTTCTATAAGAGTGGTTGTGTGCCGGGGTCGATGGGAGACCTTGAAGGGGTCTATGGGACTAATGTATTGTATGGGACCGTTAACAAAATACACGAGTGTAGCAAGTGAATGTCTCCTGTTATCATTTATATGCAGCTTGAGCTGAGGATAACAGTGCACGACTTTCGACGTGTGAATGTTTGCATTTGTCGCACAATGGCTACTTTCAATTTTGCTTGCTCGAGCTATTTTGTCGTAGGGGCCCACGGGTGAGAACATGGCTGGAACATTGAGACATAAAGGTTGGGAAGCGTTGTTCTACAAGATAAGGATCCATCTGCTGCTTAACCCCCTTCTCCCCTCCCCCCCCACCTCCAGGGATGGCACCACAACCCTCCCAGTACTGAAATCACTGGTGTTGCCCCGCCTTCAGTACTGCTCGGTGTTCACTTCCCCTTTCAGAGCAGGAGAGACTGCTGCAGTAGAGGGACTTGGGTGACACAAGCGGGACCCCCACACGCGGTGAGGGCCTTACATTACTGGTGTTGTAGCACTGTGTGTGTGCTCTCAGGGAAGTAGGCGGGAGAACCAGCACATTATATATACATGGAAGATAGTGCAAGGCCATGTCTCCAGTGTCCACAATAAAATAAACACGTAGTGGAGCTCAAGACATGGAAGGAAGTGCAGAATAGAAGGGCACGAGGGGCCATTGGTACGGTGAAGGGCATGAGGGGCCATTGGTACGGTGAAGGGCACGAGGGGCCATTGGTACGGTGAAGGGCATGAGGGGCCATTGGTATGGTGAAGGGCACGAGGGGCCATTGGCACGGTGAAGGGCACGAGGTCCTGCACCGTGTGTCCATCGTGGCTCCCGCCAGGCCTTCCTGTACAACACTCTGGAACACCACTACAGGCAAACATCCTCACATACACCACCCCCTCCACCCCTCCACCCCTCCACCCCCCCTCCACCTTCACCACCTTCACCACCACCACCTCGTCACCACCACCACCTCGTCACCACCACCACCTCGTCACCACCACCACCTCGTCACCAGCACCACCTCGTCACCACCACCGCGTCACCACCATCCCGGGAGGCATAACCAGTGATCAGACAGGAAATTAAATTTTCGTCAGTGTGGACGGAGTGAGACATTTATATTTTGTGTGAGTGGCGTCGGTGTGGTGTTGGTGTCAGCTCTAACACCATCACAAGTGCTGGGTCGGCCAGGCCCACCTCTCCTGTGTTGGTGGTGGGTGTACTGGGTCGGGTAGGCCCACCTCTCCTGTGTTGGGGGTGGGTGTACTGGGTCGGGTAGGCCCACCTCTCCTGTGTTGGTGGTGGGTGTACTGGGTCGGCCAGGCCCACCTCTCCTGTGTTGGGGGTGGGTGTACTGGGTCGGGTAGGCCCACCTCTCCTGTGTTGGGGGTGGGTGTACTGGGTCGGGTAGGCCCACCTCTCCTGTGTTGGGGGTGGGTGTACTGGGTCGGCCAGGCCCACCTCTCCTGTGTTGGGGGTGGGTGTACTGGGTCGGGTAGGCCCAACTGCTGTGTTGGTGGTGGGTGTACTGGGTCGGGTAGGCCCAACTGCTGTGTTGGGGGTGGGTGTACTGGGTCGGGTAGGCCCACCTCTCCTGTGTTGGTGGTGGGTGTACTGGGTCGGGTAGGCCCAACTGCTGTGTTGGTGGTGGGTGTACTGGGTCGGGTAGGCCCAACTGCTGTGTTGGTGGTGGGTGTACTGGGTCGGGTAGGCCCAACTGCTGTGTTGGTGGTGGGTGTACTGGGTCGGTAGGCCCAACTGCTGTGTTGGGGGTGGGTGTACTGGGTCGGGTAGGCCCACCTCTCCTGTGTTGGGGGTGGGTGTACTGGGTCGGGTAGGCCCACCTCTCCTGTGTTGGGGGTGGGTGTACTGGGTCGGGTAGGCCCACTCTCCTGTGTTGGGGGTGGGTGTACTGGGTCGGGTAGGCCCACCTCGCCTGTGTTGGTGGTGGGTGTACTGGTCGGGTAGGCCCACCTCTCCTGTGTGGTGGTGGGTGACTGGGTCGGGTAGGCCACCTCTCCTGTGTTGGTGGTGGGGTGTACTGGGTCGGGTAGGCCCACCTCTCCTGTGTGGTGGTGGGTGTACTGGCGTCGGGTAGGCCCACCTGCTGTATTGGGGGTGGGTTACTGGGTCGGGGTAGGCCCACCTCTCCTGGTTGGGGGTGGGTGTACTGGGTCGGCCAGGCCCAACTGCTGTATTGGGGGTGGGTGTACTGGCGGGCCAGGCCCACCTCGCCTGTGTGTTGGGGGTGGGTGTACTGGTCGGCCAGGCCCAAACTGCTGTATGGGGGTGGGTGTACTGGGGGGGGGAGGCGTCAGGTCGCCAGGCCAACTCGCCTGTGTTGGGGGTGGTGTTACTGGGTCGGGTAGGCCCAACTGCTGTATTGGGGGTGGGTGTACGGGTCGGGTAGCCCACTCGCCTGTGTTGGGGGTGGGTGTACTGGGTCGGTAGGCCCAACTGCTGTATTGGGGGTGGGTGTACTGGGTCGGGTAGGCCCACCTCGCCTGTGTTGGTGGGGGTGGGTGTACTGGGCGGGTAGACCCACCTCATGTTTTGGTATTACCTGGAGAGGGTTCTGAGAGTTCTCCTACTTCCTTGTGAGAGCTTGGTCCAACAGGCTGTTGCTTGGAGCGGCCCGCAGGCCCACATATCCACTACAGCCTGATTGGTCCGGCACGTCTTGCAAGAACTTATCTAAGTGCCTCTTGAATACCTCCACCTTCGTTCCAGCAATATTTCTAATGCTTGCTGGGAGGGTGTTGAACAGCTGTGGAACCCCTGACAGTGTTCTCTGTACCTATGGCACCTCTAATCCTCACTGGTTCTATTCTGCATTTCCTTCCGTACCGTTGACTCCAGTATGTTGTTATTCTACTGTACAAATTTGGGACCTGGCCTTCCAGTATCTTCCATGGATACATTATTTGACACCTCTCTCGTCTGCAGATAGAGGTATGACGTGCGTGCGTACCTCTACATGTACTCTCCGAAACAAAATATTGGTAAAATAGAGTAGTTTACCAATTTAGAGGGAGCCGGTCGGCCGAGCGGACAGCACGCTGGACTGTGATCCTGTGGGCCCGGGTTCGATCCCGGACGCCGGAGAGAAACAGTGGGCAGAGTTTCTTTCACCCTATGCCCCTGTTACCTAGCAGTAAATAGGTACCTGGGTGTTAGTCAGCTGTCACGGGCTGCTTCCTGGGGGTGGAGGCCTAGTCGAGGACCGGGCCGCGGGGACACTAAAGCCCCGAAATCATCTCAAGATAACTCAAGATAACCATTAGAGCGATAGGTTGTGGCACTTTATATCACAAAAGTAGGATGATGGGACATATTATAATAAGTAATATGAACTAATTCCATAAAGTTGTACACAAACGTTGTCGACCTTTTCCATGAGTGTAGGGCTGCCCCGGGATCACAACCCCACACAGCTGCCTTCAGTAGGACACACAATACCTGTCAGTAAGCCATTGTTTTGTGACAGTTCCTATTTAAACCCAGTATCCAGCCCGGAGTCTCCCTGTTTTCTCTGTTGATTAGTTGTTTGATTTACAAGACTTATTCTTAAGTCTATTTCCGAGCAAAGAAACTTGAAAAGAAATATCCAAAGTGATTCATATTTCTGGAAAAGGTGGATCAAACAGTGACAAGTGAGGGCCTGGAAAAAAACAGAATTGAGTGCGCTGGATTTCCTTCGGACAGTCATTCGTCTGTAGCATTTCTTCAAGTGTAGGTGTGGAGGGGAGGCCTGATATGAGATGGTAATGTGTTGTTTTTACTGTGGCCTTAAGCTAGTTTGACCAAGGCATCTGAGAAGACGAGAGGAACAGTTATTACACCAAACACTAGCGGCAGAGCGGCAGCAGTGTAACACGGGGGTGGGAGGGAGTTCTGATGTGACTCATACCCCTTCTCTCTCTCTCTGTACCCGTATTTTACTTTAGTCTCTACCAAGGGACCCCAAAACTTTCACTATTAGCCGACCCCACGCCACGTGGTCTCAAGACGATTGACCGACTTGAGATTCTAACCCGTATGACGTGAACCAGGCTTCTAGCAAAGCTCTAGGATCTCCTCCGCCGCCACCACCAGACCATTAACACTGAGCAATGATCGAGGTCTGGATCGATCATGCTAATCAATCAACCTTGGGGCTTGATCCTACTAGGAACATATGACTTTGGATCTTACGTGTGGAGTTAATTAAAATCAACAGGAATGATAATCCGACTGACTCGATGTTAGAATCGGCGCCCAATTCAACTCGGCCTCGTGGGGACCACGTGACAAGGACAAATTCACATAAATACAAAAAATGGAAATAATGAAAATGCACATTACTAACTTAATGTTTATTCAAAAATTAAACAAACTCTAAATAACTGAAGC
>WNGS01158745.1:10093151-10145314 GCA_020271785.1 Procambarus virginalis | reverse complement strand
ACTCCCTGTCAGGCAATGAATTGACTATCCTCTATAAAACTCCTAGCAACTATACCTTCTACAGACCAGCTGGTGTTGGTTGGCTGTCTGGAGGCCGATGATGTGGATGGCCACCTGCCCTGAGTTGTTTCTCAACACCACACTGATCTCTCTCCTTCTCTGTCGTCTCCTCCTCCGCTCTCGCGGCATTCCAGACTTCTTCTTGCTGCTCTCTCTCTCCATCTACCGGCTCGACATCGTACTCTCTCCCTCTCTCTCCCCTCTCCTCCTTGTGAACAAGGCGTCAATTACTTTCACCGCGAATTCCCTCAGGGGCTGCTCCCGGGGTCAACACGTGGGTCCAGCCTCCCATTCTCCCCTTGTAGCTAAAACATTCTAGATAATTCTTAAAACAAACCTAGTTTGTTACAGCAGTGACAGCAGCAGCAGGCACAGGGCAGCAGCAACAGGACACAAACAGCAGCAAGAGCACTGCAACAAGCAGCAGACACGTGAAGCAGCAACAGGAGCAGCAGCAACAGATGAAGCAGTAAGCAGGAGCAGCGCAAGGAGCAGCACGGCCAGCAGCGGCAGCAGCAGCAGCAAGTACATCTCACTAGCTTCTGGCAGAAGTACCAATACAGTACTTCTGTCATTTGATTCACTCCATTTAACGTCACCCTTAAGTGGCGAGTCTCACCTTTTACATATTTGCCTATACAGTACTTTAAAAATCAATGATTTTCCTTTGTTTGAGAGGCCATTGCCTGAATCTACTATTTCTAAATTTAGTTTTCCTCTTTTGCTTTTCTTCCTTCTAGATAATATTGCCTTTTCTGAACACCCAAAGATTTTATAGATTTCTATAAAGTGTTCAGTATAATTTACTGTTGGTAACCAGTTGTAACGTACGATTATGTTGCGTTGTTGGGTAGATAGATACAGTGTTAGTGAGTTTTCATATTTATTTAGTAGTCTTGGATACAGCAGTGTCGTAGACGTTGAGACGGAGCTTGGAGCAAGAGCAGAGAGCTGAGTGTGGCCGGAGTCGTGGAGCTCTGTGTGGGAGAGCGTTGCTGGATGTGGTCCTAGTCTGCTGCCTGTTTCTGTGTCGAAGCTTATGTATGACCCTCTGTCCTGCGTGACAGTGAATACTAGCATTATCTCACTTAATAAGACTATCAAATCCTCAGATTAGGCAAAATTGTAATTAATTTTGTCAATAAAGATATTAATATAATAATAATGTCAAAGCTGTAGCGTCTTGGAGACGATTAGAGCTGTCTACGCAGAGTGCACTTTCTTGACTGGAAATTGTACTGTTGTCTATCTCATATCGCTTCCTTATATTTGGTGACTACCTCTCGCCTTTCTCTACTAGGATAGAGGATGTGAGAACTGTTTACCTGTATTAGGGATAGGAGTATAAGCTTGTGTAGTTAGTGCTAATTTGTTACGCCATTAAGATAATGAGAAATGGAGCGAGTATAAGGATTACTCGCTACAAGTTCTTACCCAATTGCTTGTTTAATGTCATTTCCTGACTGCTCATTTCTGTGTTTGACTTCCAAAAAAAAAAAAACATTGATTGTTTTTCTCCTTTACGACTTGTGCATGTTCATTTATTTCCTCTTTACACTTTTCTTATCCGTTAGTACTTCTTCCATCTGAGTTCCCAGGAATTTGTTGCCGAACTTCTAATTTTGGCTAGCCTTTAATACTCGTTTTCTCAAATATATCTATCTTTCTGTTTAACTTCTTTAAATTCGCCCCTTTTGTTTTCCAAAGTCTCATTTTTTCACTAGAACCTTAATTTGATCCTCCTGCCTCCTTACCATATCATCAGCCAGTAACTTACTTGTGTTGTTGCAAAATACTTTCTGTAGAAGGACAATTTTACTTTAAAGATCTTCATTCACTGTACATAGAGTAAAAAATGTTGCTTCGTGAAAATCACTAACCAACCAAGCAACCCTTCTTATTTGTTCTTCAGTTAAACCTTCGAAATTTCCTGTGTGGTTGACAGAACAGGTTCAGTCAAGTCTGCTATTGTTGATTGTCGTCGCTTCTGGTAGCGCTTGCTCAAAGTTTATCAGGTTTATATCGTTTTTTTTTCTTCAATATTTATAACTTCACTTTCCATTACAGACTTGGTGTATATTTTAGTATCTAGGGCACCATGTACACACCTTTTATCCTGCACTACAATCTAGGTAATGATACGATAATCCTGGAGCTTTCTGAGCTATGTCGTCGCTGGTGGTGGTGCAACCAAACCCATCCTGAGGCCAGGCTCGGTAGAGCAGCGATCGTCCCCAAGAGAGATACGTTCAGTTTTTAATGTACAGTACTGTGAAATAAAATAGGCTTGTTCCTTGATGACCAAACCACATACCAAGAAGACGAAGAAACGACGATGTTTCGGTCCGTCCCGGACCATATCAATTCGTATGTGATACGACTTGATAATGGTCCATGATGTACCGAGATGTCGTTCTTCGTCTTCGGGTGTGTGGTTTGATCATCAAACCTTCAGCCCCTTGTGACTCGTCGACAGACTTATATAAATTATATTATTCAATAAAATTCAATGTATAGTTAAGCAAATGTTAAGTGTTTTGGTTCTCTTGGCAATTGTGTGTTATATGTGGTGGTCTGTAAATGCCTCATGTGGGTGAAACATTTATAGACTTGCGATTCGATAGAGGATGACAGGACGTCCATCAGTTGGGTGCAAAGCGTTTTTCATTCATAAACGGGGGAGGGGGGGGGGGCTAGACGGCTGGATGAAAGAGGGTTTGATCTTCGTTGATAAGGACGGGTTGTGTTACAGGATGAGAGCTACGCTCAGTGTTTCAATCGAACACTAGAGTAGCCCCTCATGGGCCCATAGGAGCTGCCTCGTGTGTCAATAGGCCTTCTGCACTTACCTTTCTTCTTATGTTCTTACATGACAAAGATTATTAAGAAAATAACGCTTTCGAGCTACAGTACTAATAATTTTCCTATCCAATCAAACTCATTTAAATTCTTCCACCCCGTCACATCTCTGCAAAAGAAGGGAAAGGAACTATTATGGGAAAGCGTCAAGCCATTACGACTATATGCAATGGAAAAGAAATAAGGATTTGGGCTGGACGGGGGGAAGGATCTCCCCTGTCCCATCCCATCATCAGGAATCATTCAGCGGTCAATCCCCGACCGTCCAACCACTTGGATGGTCGGGGATTGAACGCAGACCTGCAAGAAGCGAGACCGTCGCTTTTACCTTCTAGTCCAAGTATTTGGCCCTGCAAAAGAGAATTTCGTATTGTTTCCTAGCTTGAATCTATAGCTGTATGTTCTTGAAGTTGCAAGTTTGCAAAAATCCTCGTCAACTACGTGTTTGTTACTGTTTCTTATGTGGTAAACATACCCTCTTCTCTTCTCTTAATTCTGTCTTCTAGCTTTGGCATATTTGGCGCCCCCAGCCTCTTCTCGTAGCTCTTGTTTTGAAGTTCCGTAAGCCATATAGTAGCTGTGCAGTCTTAGTAGTGTGTCTTTGCACCCTTTCTTGTTATTGATGTTTGCGTAAGATGTGTTTTAAGATGTAAGGGACAACAAATTTCTATAAGTGCTAGAAGAGGAGGTACTTGTGGAGCGGCTGACAGGGTTGTCATATAGGAGAAGTGTGCTTGGCTCACACCTCTGCCTCACAACTTGGCAAATTGTGGCAGTTGCTAGGAATGTGTGTTCTCTCAACACATACATATTTAGCAAGAGCTTTTTATCGTAACGTCGTGTTTCATATCAGGGCGAGACGAGATGCCTCACGGCTCAGCCAAGTGTGAAAGATTGCCAACATGTCGTGTGTGATTAATCAGACGATAACGTTCAAAGCTTCAGGATGATTAAGTGAGAAAACTCGTCACCCCGTCTCTTCTCGCTCGTCACCAGAACCCGGGAGGAAATGAGCGGCGGTGGTATCAAGGGAAAGAAGTGGTGACAGTACCAAGGGGGAACACGGAGGTCTTGGTGTAGAGGTAGGTACCAAGGAGCGCGGGCGGTGGCTGGTGGTTGTACCTCTGGCGTGAGTGTGGTAGGCATCGCTTCATCACTGCCAGCACACCACAGTTTGTCAACGGGTTTACAAACGTCAGGGACGCCATAACCATCAAAGTTCCATGTCTTTCTGCACAAATGGTTAAATTTATCTTTTAATTGACACATTAGTTTGAATGTCCAATATATGATAATTCATGTATAAATTAAAGAAGCTTGTTAAATTTTTGGTAATTGGAGTAAAAAGGGAGATGCAAAGGGAAGGTTGTAGACTATAGGGGGTCATTACAGCAAGTGGTTTGCATTTAAGACAATTTGCTACACTGCGTCACACACTGTGTTAAAACTGGTCAAACCTAACCTAACCACATAGGCTATATAACTTTTATCAAACCTAACAGAGCTTAAGTAGCCTAGTTTAGCTAATCTAGCTTATTCAAACAGCCTAGTTTAAATAACCTAGCCTAACCTAAACTAATCAAATCTAAACTAGGTATTATTATACAAAAACTAATATAAACCTCAGTGTACAACGGAAAACTAAAAAAATAATATATATATATATATATATATATATATATATATATATATATATATATATATATATATATATATATATATATATAATAAATATTTTGTTTCAAAGTTGGTTCTTTTCTAACCACAATAATAATATATTAGGAACTTGATATAATGACTTAATATGTTAGTTTGTGAGGTTTAGATAGATTAGTTTGATCAAATTTCTATGGTCGTTTTGACTCAAATAACATGAAATCTCAATCATATATAATACAATGAAAACTTTTATCATTAAATTATATCGAACAGAAATTAGGGAAAGATTAGGAATATTATTAAAATTGACTGGTCAGATAACTGTTCATGACGGAGATGAGTAGTATTTTCAATAAATACTTTGTCTGTATTTACTAAAGAAGAATTAAAACATTATGCCTTCAGTCAAACAAGTCTATAATGGTGTCGAAGAAGACAGGTTGACTAGTTTAATAGTTACCAGGGAGGATGTTATTAAACAAATGGAAAAAACCCAAGCCAAACAAATCCCCAGAGCCAGACGAAGTGTTTGCCAAGGAGCTTAAAGTCTGCAAAGAGGAGCTTTGTGAGCCATTGCCTACCATATTTAATAAATCATTATTCAGGCAGTGCCAGCGTCGCGGAGGTTGCTAATGTGGTACCAATTTTCAAGAAAGGAGATAGATCACTTGCGTCGAAATGTCGGCTTTAGCCTAATGTCCAAAATGGGGGGGGGGGATTCTTGAATCGATAATTGCACGAACCATTTGTCTTCATCTTCTAACAAAAATAAATTAATGATTCTCTTGTTTGACAAATTTGCTATCATTCAATTCCAGAATAATTGAGGCAGTTGATGGTAGAAAGGTTTGTGGTGATGTGAACCTTGACTTCAGCACAACGTGTGGTACAGTGCCATATGAAAGACTGATTAAAAAAGATAGAGGTTTGGAAACAGGGTTCTTTATTTGTGGAACCATAGGTACCTGGGTGTTAGTCAGCTGTCACGGGCTGCTTCCTGGGGGTAGAGGCCTGGTCCAGGACCGGGCCGCGGGGACACTAAAAAGCCCCGAAATCATCTCAAGATAACCTCAAGATAACCAATTACCAAGTAACATAATAGAAGTAGGCAGACGATGATTCACAATAACGTGACTGAAGATATGAAGACTTAAATCACACATCAGAAGATGAGGACTCGACGACGTTTCGGTCCGTCCTGGACCATTAACAAGTAGATTGTGGGAAAAGCAACTTGATAATGGTCCAGGTCGGACCGAAACGTCGTCGTCTCCTCATCGTCTGGTGTGTGGTTTAGACTTCATAATAGACGGAGGAGTCCATGATTGTTTCAAGCGTAGGGTAGACATATCCATGAATTAGTTTTGGTGGATATAAATAGGAGCTGCCACGTATGGGTCAATATTATTTTACCTTGATTGGTTACCTTGGCAACGTGCTGTTTCCCGATGATACAACAAACTTGTAAGATATAGTTTGTGTACAACGGCTTGATGACATCCTTGCCAAGGAGATAACCGCCCAGTGTGGTAGAGTATCGTTATAACTGCCATGTGGTCTACTGGTGTATTGTGTGGAGGCAGTACTGAGAGCTGCGGTAAACGCTAAGCTGTTACGAGGGCGCGTCTGGACCGTTGCAGCTTTGCTTAACATAATCCAGCTTTACTGTGCCACGCCGAGAAACTTGGTGGCGCACGATATAAAACACATCTCTGAGATTGGTACTTAACGAAGGGGGCCTTCTTGCTTGTGTTGATGTGTTGCTCTTGCCGTAAGTGGTGGTGTTGGTTGTGTTGTCATTAGTAGTGGTTCATGTGGTGTTACACAGGTGTTTGTGGCTCGTGTGCTGCACTCGTCTCCTGCACGCCGGACTATTATTGAACCGTCTGGCTTGTTATTCATGTTGGTGGCGCTGATGGCTTTCGTAGGTGGTGGGTGGGACCTTGCGATGATTTCGGGGCTCAACGTCCCCGTGGCCCGGTCTTCGACCAGGCCTCCTGGTCGAGGTTGGTTAGAGAGAAATGTGTGTAGAAAAAAAATAATAAAGGAAAAATTGGTTAGACAGGCTGGGTCCAAGAGCTAATAACTCGATTCTGTAGATACAAATAGTAAATACACAGTGAGAGAGAGAGTAGAAGGGTGAGAGAGTGTGTGACTGATCCAACAAATGACTACTTGAGTTCAACTCGAAACATGTTCCTCTGAGGAAAGCCAGAAAGAGGTCGAACGTAGAAAGAGAACGCAGACGACACTACAAAAGAAGAAAAAAGTTAACGGAAATGCTGAAGCAGACACGACTTTACAAAGAAGGAATAATTTAAACAGGGAGATTGAAAAAAATCGAAGAGAGACTGAAGCAAGCGGTTAGTATGGGACTACACGTGTGAAACAACTCTGGCTAACACCTACATTGACTTAGAGTTGCACAACCGGATGGCGCTGCCACACACAAGGAATCAGCCAAATCCCGTAGGTACAGAGAACTGGATCACCACTACAATTTTGTCCTCGTTGCTTCTGAGACAATCGGTGCTTGGGGTAAGAGTGCCACCAGTTTTTTTTTTTTTAAGGAACTGGGTTCTAGGCTAATTGAAACAACAAGAGACCCTAGAGCTGCCAGCTTCTTTTTCCAGCGCCTCAGCGTGGCGATACAGAGGGGAAATGCACACTGCATTCAGGGTTCCTGCCCGCTGTTCCTGTCTGAGGAGCTGGAGGAACTCGACAACTTATGATAATCATTTTTGTACCCAATATGTAACTGCTTTTTTGTAACAGTTTATATATATATAATATATATATATATATTATATATATATATATACACATATATATATATATATATATATATATATATATATATATACATATATATATATATATATATATATATATATATATATATATATATAATGGACACAGGCACGTATATACTAGCAGTGTGTGTGTGTGGTGTTGTTGATGAGAGCCGTATTGTTCTGCCTCCCAGTGTTACGTTTTCCATTGTTAGGATGATGGCGGACAAGCCCTGAGATAGTTGTCTGAGAATGGGCTGCGTAGTGGCAGGCCCCGTCCCGCCGTGTAGTGGCAGGCCCCGTCCCGCCGTGTAGCGGCAGGCCCCGTCCCGCCGTGTAGTGGCAGGCCCCGTCCCGCCGTGTAGCGGCAGGCCCCGTCCCGCCGTGTAGCGGCAGGCCCCGTCCCGCCGTGTAGCGGCAGGCCCCGTCCCGCCGTGTAGCGGCAGGCCCCGTCCCGCCGTGTAGCGGCAGGCCCCGTCCCGCCGTGTAGCGGCAGGCCCCGTCCCGCCGTGTAGCGGCAGGCCCCGTCCCGCCGTGTAGCGGCAGGCCCCGTCCCGCCGTGTAGCGGCAGGCCCCGTCCCGCCGTGTAGCGGCAGGCCCCGTCCCGCCGTGTAGCGGCAGGCCCCGTCCCGCCGTGTAGCGGCAGGCCCCGTCCCGCCGTGTAGCGGCAGGCCCCGTCCCGCCGTGTAGCGGCAGGCCCCGTCCCGCCGTGTAGCGGCAGGCAGGTGTGAGGAAGGGGGGGGGGGGTGGTGTAAGTACGCGTTTACACGCCCAGATTACCAATACCTTTTGCAAGTACAGTTTGACCGCATATCTTACCAGTATTAAGGGTTATAGTCGTGATCGACGTCGATATTGTGGGGAACATTTTTTTGGGGTGCGGGGGGACGGGGGAGGGGGGGTGAGAGAGGTGAGAGGGTTGGGGGGGGTGAGAGAGGCTAGGCCAGGAGGTGGGGTATGAGAGGGATGGATAGTTTGGAGAGGATGGCTTCCAAGACCCGTAATGGTGTTAATGAAGGGGAGTGACGCAGAGCTCCAGCCCCGGCACCCTACAGGGATGGTGGGGTTGGTGTGTACACGCGCGCGCGTTTGCCTGCCAGCAATGGTGCGGGTTGTGTGTGCTGCGGGTGACTAGGTAACCCCAGGGCCAGGTGTGAGGGGGGTGCAGGTGGCTTGACTAGGTAACCCCAGGGCCAGGTGTGAGGGCGGGGGGTGCCATCATGACCTGGATGGCACCAACACTCACGCCTCGCCTCCCAGTTTTTATTAAAGGCAGGTGTCAATAAGTGTTGGCCCGGGCGGTGTCCGTGGGGTGAAGGTCCTCTTACAGGTCACCTGCTGCTACTGCTATTATTGTGGCTTACCTAACACTGCCTGCTGGAGAGTCGGCTCTAGCTCCTGCTGTCTCGCCTGCTGGAGAGTCAGCTCTAGCTCCTGCTGCCTCGCCTGCTGCTGCTCCTATTATATATATGGTATATATTTTAACCTAGACGACTTAGTATTTTATCTGTGTGTGTGTGGCGTGGATGGAGATGGCTTGAGGTGTGAGGGACTCTCTCACGTCAGCTTGTCACATTTTCTCTCAGTTTAAAGGGGCTGTTCTCCTTCAACCCCCCCCCCCATCAACCCCCTCCCCCTCAGTATTGTGTATGTAGCGATATCCGTTTTTACCCTCCTCTCCTTTAAGGTTGACAAATTGACTTCCATTAGCCTGTCCTCGTTACCTTCTTAGGTGGACTTACCTTCACGGTCTTATGTGGTTCATTGTGTGTCCTTGGTGGTATTGTGGCGATGGTGTTAGGGAGGTGCTCTAGCCCGGTGATACTGGCCTCTTAACCACTCGCACTTGGTCAAGCTCGTGTTCCTGTAAGCACCTCCTAAAGATCCTTATTGGCCACTTATCATATATCTAACTATAGGAATCATTAAGTAAAACCACTGTTAAAAGTAAAATACAGAACACCAGTTTACTCTCTGAAGGGCACAAATGGGCAGAGTTTCTTTCACCCCATGCCCCTGTTACCTAGCAGTAAAATAGGTACCTGGGTATTAGTCAGCTGTCACGGGCTGCTTCCTGGGGGTGGAGGCCTGGTCGAGGACCGGGCCGCGGGGACACTAAAGCCCCGAAATCATCTCAAGATAACCTCAATAAAATATACAAATACAGACAACATTAATAATTAAATGTGTGTAGGCTTATGGTGACTGACACACGTTAATATATATAGCGCATTAATAAGTCGCATGAATACCAGACTCCTAGCAACACGTAGACACCAGCAAGTAAACCACCACTACTTGAGTGACACGTCCAGTCTTCAACCTAACTACTCTACAAGGGACACTCATGAGCTCAGGCTGCAACCCATCCTCCGAATTGACAGTACGGTTTAATACTAAGTGTAATAAGTACAATTCCTGACTGCTAGGGATAGTACATAATTCAATTTTAACATCGAAGTAAGTGCTTCCAAGAGCTATATAGTCGTACTTATTTGGCCCTTTCCCCTTGCCCTTGTACTCCCGTTACTGGGCTGCTCTTGGTGTTGGGTGTGTGTTGCAGTCTGTCAGTGTGCATGTTGCTTCTTGTATCAACTTCTGCAAAAACACAGTTGGCAAGTTTTCTCAAAGTCAGTTTATGGCAGAGAGTTATTGGCGTCTTGAAAAGTTGCCATGTTTTCTATACAGTGCGTTTCGTTCATGCCAAATGAAAATTACCTTGCCTAATGCTGGTGTTTATACAGTGTTTCTGCACACGCGAAGATGTGGCTGTATTTACACAAGATGTGATAATGTGGGCGCTTTAGAGGATGTATTACCCTTCCCGCCAATTTCCACGTCTTGGCGTGTTTATACAGTATACCGGCGTTTGTTTTCCCGCCCTCACGGCCCACCGCTTGTGTTATGCTAGGCTGCTCCATCTCCCACTTTCTGTTTTGTCATGTTTTTAAAGTTATATGGTATCCTGCTACCTTGCGTTTTTCTCAAAATACTTTAATGTACTGTAGTTAGTTTGTGATACATTTATTAGTATGTTTATTCAAGGTTTAGGCTAAATAAGATACGTTGTAACGTCTGGAGAGGAGGATATTGTGTAGTGGGCGTCAGTGTGTGTTGGGCTGAAGTAGATTGTTTTTAAGTGACCTTGTGTTTGTTTATGTGTATTGCTACTCTAAGCATTACTTGCTCTAGTTTATCTGGCATTAGTTAAACAGTACTGTTATCTAGTAGTGTTGACCACACACTATACTTTGTAACGGAGACCGTCCCTGGTTTAGTGGTAGGTTCTTGTTGAGTTAGGGAGTTTAGCCCACCCACCTGCCTGCCACCCTGCTTCCTGTCTGCTACCGTGCCTGTCACCCTGCCTGCCACCCTGTTTCCTGCCTGCCACCCTGCCTGTCACCCTGTTGCCTGCCTTGGAATGACGTGTAAGGGTTAATGCACAGCAGTCCCCCCCCCCCACAAGTTCCACCACACCCATAGTTGACAACCACTAAAAGTTACGAAGTGCAAACATTTCCCACTTCCCATAAATTGTTGATTAGCGTTGAAATGGACAATTGGACAACAAATAAAAGGATAACATTCAAAAAACAAAAATTTGCTTTTAGTTTGATAAAAGGGTGTGTCTGATGGCAGCTCAAGGTTGCTAGAATTATGTTCTCGGTGTGGGAATATGAGGCAAGAATCTTGAAGAGGAAACTATCATACGTTGCAGGGGACAAGAACACTTGTGATGGGGAAGAGGACCCGAGCTGCAATGTGATTGGCTGGTGGCGTAAAGCTGGAGGGTAGAAGAGTTGTGTTGACAAGATCACTAGGTTTAGGCGGGGGGGGGGGGAGTCAGGTCTTCACGTGTGAGACAAAATCTGACCTGACCTGATCCAGTCTCACGTAACCACTAGCCTGATTTAACCTCACCCTAAGAACTTGACCACTAGATGTGACCTAACCCTAGCCAGGGTTAACCCTAGTCTATCCCGGTTACATTAAATTAATCTTTGCTTATTTACGTCGGTCGCTGAGTTTACATAATTCCTCAATATGTCATCAGGCTCTATTTGTGTTCTAAATTTAATCTTCATATTTTCCACTTACGTGAGTAGCTCAAGGTCAACATGTTGCTGGCGGGGTGGAGGGAGGGAGGGAGGGGGGGGGGACTAGAGATGTACCGCTGTAGATAATGTTGAGAATTAAGCACTCTGGGTATTAGGAGGGAAGCGGCGGTGGTGTGGAGGGCTTATCTCTTCAGGAAGGTGGACGTTGTCTTGAAGATCTCCACGTGGCCTGTGTAACGGGATGCTGCCCTGTTGCCTTCACAAGGGCCTTGTTTTTGTCATGTAGTAGTAGGGTATTATCGTTCAACCAGTTTGATTGATCATGGTTAATAACGTCTGATTGTTTTTACATTGTTTATGTAATTGATCTAAAAGTAGAATTGTAAGGTATATGAGCTGTGGGAAGGAAGCGGCCGCAGCCAAGGAACAATGGCTGTCCTTGCACCCTCCTTAGGGGGGGGGGGGATAATAAATTGGAGGAAAATCCAATAGGATTTGTGGTACAAATAGTGGTTTTGGTGGGAGTGGAGGGTGGTAGTTATGGCGACACTGTCACTTGTATGATTAGCAGGAGAGAGGATTGTGCTTGTGTTATGTGCCTCTTGAGAGAGGGGGGGGGCTGGGGAGGAGCGTGGTGGTGGTGGTGATGATGGGATAGGACTGGGTAGACGATGGCTGTGGTGTTGGTGCCGGTGGTAGGGTAGTGTGGGTAGGGAGATGGTGCCAGTTGCTAGGGTCATGATGCCAGTGGTAAGATAAAGTGGGGAGGGTGATAGAGAGGGTAATTGTGCCCGCCCTGGCACCGGGCCGCCCTGCCTGGCAGCGGGGCCGCCCTGCCTGGCAGCGGGGCCGCCCTGCCTGGCACTGGGGCCGTCCTGCCTGGCACCGGGGCCGTCCTGCCTGGCACCGGGCCGCCCTGCCTGGCACCGGGCCGCCCTGCCTGGCACCGGGGCCGCCCTGCCTGGCACTGGGGCCGCCCTGCCTGGCACCGGGCCGCCCTGCCTGGCACCGGGCCGCCCTGCCTGGCAGCGGGGCCGCCCTGCCTGGCACCGGGGCCGTCCTGCCTGGCACCGGGGCCGTCCTGCCTGGCACTGGGGCCGCCCTGCCTGGCACTGGGGCCGCCCTGCCTGGCACTGGGGCCGTCCTGCCTGGCACCGGGGCCGCCCTGCCTGGCACTGGGGCCGCCCTGCCTGGCACTGGGGCCGTCCTGCCTGGCACTGGGGCCGCCCTGCCTGGCACCGGGGCCGCCCTGCCTGGCACTGGGGCCGCCCTGCCTGGCACTGGGGCCGTCCTGCCTGGCACTGGGGCCGTCCTGCCTGGCACTGGGGCCGTCCTGCCTGGCACTGGGGCCGTCCTGCCTGGCACCGGGGCCGCCCTGCCTGGCACTGGGGCCGTCCTGCCTGGCACTGGGGCCGCCCTGCCTGGCACTGGGGCCGTCCTGCCTGGCACTGGGGCCGTCCTGCCTGGCACTGGGGCCGTCCTGCCTGGCACCGGGGCCGCCCTGCCTGGCACTGGGGCCGCCCTGCCTGGCACTGGGGCCGCCCTGCCTGGCACTGGGGCCGCCCTGCCTGGCACTGGGGCCGCCCTGCCTGGCACTAGGGCCGCCCTGCCTGGCACTGGGGCCGTCCTGCCTGGCACCGGGCCGCCCTGCCTGGCACTGGGGCCGCCCTGCCTGGCACTGGGGCCGCCCTGCCTGGCACTGGGGCCGCCCTGCCTGGCACTGGGGCCGCCCTGCCTGGCACTGGGGCCGCCCTGCCTAGCACTGGGGCCGCCCCGCCTGGCAGCGGGGCCGCCCCGCCTGGCACTGGGGCCGCCCTGCCTGGCAGCGGGCCGCCCCGCCTGGCACTGGGGCCGCCCTGCCTGGCACCGGGCCGCCCTGCCTGGCACCGGGGCCGCCCTGCCTGGCACCGGGGCCGTCCTGCCTGGCACCGGGCCGCCCTGCCTGGCACTGGGGCCGCCCTGCCTGGCACTGGGGCCGCCCTGCCTGGCACTGGGGCCGCGGAGTGTAGCAGGCAGGCACTCCTCTTGTTTACCAATGAAGTTTATCAGTGTTGGCAGTGCCTCTGTGCCATCTTTACGCTTCGCAGAGTTATGGCTCAACTTTGCTCTCAGTTTGGGAGTAAGAAAGTATGTGTGTGGGGATGATTCTCTTCTGAACAACATGAAGTGTTTAACACAACATTTCATCGGTCTCCGAGCTAAATTATAGCGTATTTATTGTCTTATTATTTTGCCGTGTCAGCAGAATTTGATGTTTGGTTGGACTGTCAATCGGTTGAGAAGAATAGAGGTTAAGTGTGCGCTCACGAGCGTGCGTGCGGTGTTAGTTTAGTCGGTATAGGGTTAGCGTGTGTTTGATGATGGGTGATGTGTGTGCCAGTGGAGTAGGGAAGTGTTGGCTATGGTCGCCTTTATTGGTAGGGGTTGGCTCTTGGTGTGTTTGGTGGGGCTTGGCTTTGTCTCTATTTGTTGGTGGGGTTTACCTGTGGCAGGGGAGGGGGGGGGGGCAAGCTGTGGGTGTGTGGCTATATGGTATCCGGTGGTGGGTATGTTTAGTGCAGGAGTGTGACGGGGTGGGGGGTAGACACACCCCGCTACTACCCCGTAAACCCCACCTCAACCCCCCCCCCTACACCCCGTTTCTAGGCTCTAGTTGCACCCCTCTGCCACCCCCGCTACCACCCCCGCCGCCACCACCCCCCCCCCCCCCCCGCTGCCCAACACTTCCGGCCGTGATGGAGATGGATGGTTTGTGTAAGAGTTTGGGTTTACTGAGCCACAGTTCCTGTCCGGCAGTAATGGAGAAGCGGTGTGGGAGGTGGCGTCGTGACCACACCTTCACCGGGTCACACTACTCTCTGTAACCATCCCCCCCCCCTTTGGCAACCTGCAACGCTGTAACCCAGCCGTGGGGGGGGGGTTACTGTAACCACATGCTGAGGGTTTACTGCCACTGTAACCAAACTAATAGGATTGACAGCCATCGCAAGCAAACTCTCGGAAGATTCACTAGCACCGTTACCTTGCAGTGATTTCGGGGCTCAAGGTCCCCGTGGCCCGGTCCCTGAGGCCCGGTCCCCGACCAGGCCTTCTGGTTGCTGGACTGCTGAACCAGGCTGTTGGACGCGGCTGCTCACAGCCTGACGTATGAGTCACAGCCTGGTTGATCAGGTATTCTTTGAAGGTGGTTATCCAGTTCTCTCTTGAACACTGTGAGGGGTCGGCCAGTTATACCCCTTATGTGTAGTGGAAGCGTGTTGAACAGTCTCGGGCCTCTGATGTTGATAGAGCTCTCTCAGAGTACCTGTTGCACCTCTGCTCTTCATCGGGGGTATTCTGCACATCCTGCCATGCCTTCTGATCTCGTGTGGTGTTATTTCTGTGTGCAGGTTTGGGACCAACTCCTCTACCATTTTCCACGTGTAAATTATGTATCTCCCGCCTGCGCTCAAGAGAATACAGATTTAGGCTCTTTAGTCGATCCCAGTAGTTTAGATGTTTTACTGAGTGGATTCTAGCAGTAAAGGATCTCTGCACGCTCTCCAGGTCAGCAATTTCTCCAGCTTTGAAAGGGGCTGTCATTGTGCAGCAGTACTCAACTCTAGAGAGCACTAGCGTCTTGAAGAGTATCATCATCGGTATAGCATCTCTAGTGTGAAAGGTTCTTGTTATCCAACCTGTCATTTTTCTTGCAGTTGTAACGGCAACTTTATTGTGTTCTTTAAAGGTAAGGTCTTCCGACATGAGTACACCCAGGTCCTTTACATTGCCTTTCCGTTCTATGTTATGATTTGACTGCGTTTTGTACGTGGTTTCTGTTTTCATATTTTCATTTTTTTCCGTAGCGCATGAGCTGGAACTTATATTCGTTAAAGACCGTATTATTTTCTGTAGCCCATTGATAGACCTGATTTACACCGATCAGATGTTCGCTGTGTCCTCTATATTGTCAACAAAATCTTAGTGTCATCTGCAAAGGATGATACAGTACTATAGATTGTGTCCTTGTCTATGTCCGATATGAGGATGAGAAACAGTACTGAAGCAAGCACAGTACCCTGGGGGACTGAGCTCTTCACCGTTGATGGACCGGATTTTATTTTGTTGACTATTACACATTGGGTTCTGTTCTGTTAGTCAGGAAATTGTAGATCCATCTGCCTATTTTTCCGGTAATTCCTTTTGAACGCATTTTGTGTGCAATAACACCATGGTCACATTTGTCGAAGGCTTTTGCGAAATCTGTGTAAGTTACATCAGCGTTTTGTTTGTCTTCCATTGCATCTAATGCCATGTCACAGTGGCCCAGCAATTGTGACAGGCAAGAGCGCCCTGTTCTGAAACCGCGTTGTCCAGGGTTATGGAGATGCTGTGAGCTCATGTATTTTGTGATCTTATTTCTTAGCACTCTTTCAAAGATTTTTATGATGTGTGATGTTAGTACTATCGGTCTGTAATTTTTTGCCTCAGCCTTAATATCTCCTTTATTGAGTGCTGGTATCTCTGTTGTTGTTAGTATGTCAGGGATAACGCCAGTATCTAGGCTCATGTTAAAGTGCGTTTATTGAGACACATCTCAAAAGGATAGAGTAGCTTAGGCTATTTCTACCCTCCCTCTACTTCAAGTCCCTCAAGGAGCGCACAAATCCAGTGAGTACAATCCACAAATCACAATACAAGAATCACTAACATTGCAGGTTAATATAGTAAGTACAGCATATAATTGTTACACTCTTGGGGCAAAATTCTTGTAGCTCCTAAGTATACTGTCTATCATACCATTATCACACATCCAAACAATTTGATGTGGTACACTAATTATTATCTTAGATTTATGTTCTGTGAATACATTTAATTATGTTTTAGTAGGGAAACATTTTTATTGGCATGGCAATGGAAATTGCAGGTTTGTTTGGGGGAGGAGTTGATAGAAGAACTTCGAGGCCAGGGAAGAAGCTAATGGAGGAAACCCCAGAGGCTGGAGAAGTGAATGTTTGCCATGATGTCGATGATATAGTTCCACACGCACTAGAGGCTATGGAAGACTTGCTAGAAATATGTGAAAGATACACAAATAAATCAGTCATAATATATTAATGAGAAAATTGTAGTGCATTAAGACGTGGTGCAGAATACAACCTAACGTTTAATGTTGACCAGACCACATACTAGAAGGTGAAGAGACGACGACGTTTCGGTCCGTCCTGGACCATTCTCAAGTCGATTGTGGACTCTTGGACTCACAATCGACTTGAGAATGGTCCAGGACGGATCGAAACGTCGTCGTCCCTTCACCTTGTAGTGTGTGGTCTGGTCAACATACTTTAGCCACGTTATTGTGACTCATCGCCTGCTAACGTTTAATGTTAACACAAGTGTTGTGGTTGTTTTTACCTCACACAACTCCTTTTAGCCTCATCTTAAACTACAATTATTAGGCAGCCAGTTTCTGGTCAAATATTCTGGGGTATTTTGTATCCTCAAAGAGCCCACTTATACATTGTTCTGAGGCAATCACTGGCCTCAAAGGCAGAGCAAATGCCACCGTGGGTGGAGTTGGCCCACCGTGGGTGGAGTTGGCCCACCATGGGTGGAGTTGGCCCACCGTGGGTGGAGTTGGCCCACCGTGGGTGGAGTTGGCCCACCGTGGGTGGAGTTGGTCCACCGTGGGTGGAGTTGGGTCCACCGTGGGTGGAGTTGGGTCCACCGTGGGTGGAGTTGGGTCCACCGTGGGTGGAGTTGGGTCCACCGTGGGTGGAGTTGGGTCCACCGTGGGTGGAGTTGGGTCCACCGTGGGTGGAGTTGGGTCCACCGTGGGTGGAGTTGGGTCCACCGTGGGTGGAGTTGGGTCCACCGTGGGTGGAGTTGGGTCCACCGTGGGTGGAGTTGGGTCCACCGTGGGTGGAGTTGGGTCCACCGTGGGTGGAGTTGGGTCCACCGTGGGTGGAGTTGGGTCCACCGTGGGTGGAGTTGGGTCCACCGTGGGTGGAGTTGGGTCCACCGTGGGTGGAGTTGGGTCCACCGTGGGTGGAGTTGGGTCCACCGTGGGTGGAGTTGGGTCCACCGTGGGTGGAGTTGGGTCCACCGTGGGTGGAGTTGGGTCCACCGTGGGTGGAGTTGGGTCCACCGTGGGTGGAGTTGGGTCCACCGTGGGTGGAGTTGGGTCCACCGTGGGTGGAGTTGGGTCCACCGTGGGTGGAGTTGGCACCACGCCTCATAACAGGCTTCCGCCACCATCAACTTATTAAGGTGATTGCTCAAGTTTGGTGCAGTAGTTAACGCGCGCGATGAAGCCTCCCCCCGAGGCCTCTACACCCTCACCCGGGTGTTGCACAGTGATCACTTCCACACCAAGTGGATGTGGCAGTTTACCTTGCAACACGGGGGGTAGAATGGTAGCTCAGTGGGTAGAGCTGCGGCAGATATATATATATATATATATATATATATATATATATATATATATATATATATATATATATATATATATATATATATATATAATATTATTGGTGTGTGTGAGTGTGGGGGGGGGGGTAGAAATACATGTATTAAGACATTATAGAGGAAAAATAGATTGGCTAGAAAGACGGAGTCCAAGAGCTAACAGCTCGATTCTGCGGACACAAATAGTAAATACACTCAAAGTTATGAAGAGAGGCTACTGACGTTAAATATGCCAGAGATAGAAGAAAGAGGCGACATGATTAGAAAATAATTACACAATACTAACAGGAATTGACCAAATTAACAAAGTGGAATTCCTGAAAGCAGCAACCTCAAGAACAAGAGGACACAGATGCAAGCTAAGGAAACACAGGCGCTGAAAAAAGTATTAGACAATTTTCTTTAGCAAACAGAGTGGTAGATGGTCTGGACAAGCTACGTGAGAAGGTGGCGGAGGCCAAAACAGTCAGTAGTGTCAGCTTTACATGATAATTTTTGATGTCAAAATCCCAAACGGACAATTTTTTTTTTTTGCAGGGATATTCCTGCGCGGGCCCTAAGCCTCTGGCTGGCCCACTGGGCGGGCCCTAAGCCTCTGGCTGGCCCACTGGGCGGGCCCTAAGCCTCTGGCTGACCCACTGGGCGGGCCCTAAGCCTCTGGCTGGCCCACTGTGCGGGCCCTAAGCCTCTGGCTGGCCCACTAAGTGTTGCTTGTTTCTGTTTTACTTGGACGGAGTATGAGTATTTATGACTCCTATGGTCGCTTCAGTAAGATTTTGCCATATGTGTTTAACAACTTCTTCTGCTCTGTTGAATCTAAGTTGAAATCTTAATGGGTTTGTAACTGTGCACTGTGTTAGATAATGTTCCAGTGGTCTGTCGGGCATTTCTCCACAGTGTTGACATTTCCTCTCATCTTCCGGAACCTGTAAGCCTATTTCCCATGCACATGGGTATCCAAGCCTGATGCGATGTAAGTGTACTAGGACAAAACTTGATGTACATAAGTCATAACGGATCATAATTATTTAGTTTTCATGGTCCGCTCGGTTAGGTTAAGTTTGGGTGTTTTACTTCATCATTTCCTGCCCGTTGTGGCAGCTGGGGAGGCCGGGCTGGTGTATGGTTGAGCTCTGGCTCTTTGGTCCCGCCTCTCAACCGTCAATCAACTGGTGTACATATCCTGAGCCTACTGGGCTCTATCATATCTACATTTGAAACTGTGTATGGAGTCAGCCTCCACCACATCACTGCCTAATGCATTCCACCTGTTAACTACTCTTGACACTGAAAAAGTTCTTTCTAACGTCCCTGTGGCTCATTTGGGTACTCAAGTTTCCACCTGTGTCTCCTTGTTCAAGTACCACCCGTGTTAAACAGTTTATCTTTATCTATTTGTCAATTCCTTTGAGAATTTTGTAGGAAGTGATCATGTCTCCCTTTACTCTTGTTTTCCAGTGTCGTAAGGTGCATTTCCTGCAGCCTTTCCTGGTAACTCATGCCTCTTGTCTCTGGGAGTAGCTTAGTGGCATATCTCTGAACTTTTTCCAGCTTCGTCTTGTGCTTGACAAGGTACGGGCTCCATGCTAGGGCCGCATACTCCAGGATTGGTCTTACATATGTGGTATACAAGGTTCTGAATGATTCCTTTCACAAGTTCCTGAAGGCAGTTCTGATGTTAGCCAGCCTCGCATACGCCGCAGACGTTATTCTTTTTATGTGGGCGTCAGGAAACAGTGATGGTGTGATATCAACTCCCAGATCCTTTTCTCTGTTCGTTTCATGAAGGACTTCATCTCCCATTCTGTATCCTGTGTCTGGCCTCCTGTTTCCACCGCCTAGTTTCATTACCTTACATTTACTCGGGTTGAACTTTAGTAGCCATTTGTGTGGTATTAGGGTGCTCCCCTCCCCCCCACACACACTACTCGCATGCATGTTATTTGAAGATTTTCAAAAGTATAAGGTAAAATGTTGCTAATATTGAGAGAAGTGTAGGCTACACAAGTGCAGTTGTGTAAAGCGTGCTGTGAATGTTTACCTTCGGCTTCATTCATTAATATCAACTCCAGTTACCTTGAAGTTTTGGTACATACATTTAAGTTCATGAACCAGACTCTGACCAAGCCTAGCAAAACAAAACCTAACAATCTAACTTAACATAAGGGAACTTTGCCTTGTGTAATCTGAGGTTACTTGACCAGCGAGGAGGACTTAATGTTGTTGAAGCCTTGAGTGTTTCAAGTTAGGGCAAATAAGGTTGAGATGGGTGAAGCGGAGTAAGATATACCGCTTATAGTGTGTGTGTGTGGTAAGGAAAGCTTGGAGCCTGGTATAATGTTACTAATATGAGGTTGTTGTCGGCAGGTAGCGAGAGGCTCCACCGCCCAGGCAGACGTCCACACTCTCTAGGTAAGTCCCTGACCTCCACACTATCACACCACTGTCTGCCGTGGAAGCTTGAAGCACCAACTTACTTCTCGCTTCAGTCACAAGTCTTGCCAGCCTTCCAGTCAGCCTGGAACACGGACAAGACATGTGATTCTCATCTCATTTTATGGTCTATCACTCGAGATAACATTTGTCGAATACCTTTGTGAAGGCCGGGTGTAAAACATCTGTGTTTTGTTTTTCGTCTAATGTTTACGTGATTTTATCTGTGGTTGAATAACTGTGAAAACCAGGATCTTCCTGCTCCAGACCCGGGGCCGAGAGCACTAGAATGTTGTCACTTTATTAGTCAAAATGTGCAGCGTTCGTGTTGATAATTGTTATGTTGTTAGAGGTTTGGATATCGTTCATGAAGAAGCTGTTTGGATATCGTTCATGAAGAAGCTGTTCGGATATCGTTCATGTAGAAGCTGTTCGAATCTTCAGCTCCCACGTTGCTTTTGAAGGGAGGTAAACATGGCCTCATACTAATATCTTAGCATTTCACAAGGTTTTTGACGTAATCTTTGTATGAAGCGTCACTTGGCAGTACACGTCACTTGGCAGTACACGTCACTTGGCAGTACACGTCACTTGGCAGTACACGTCACTTGGCAGTACACGTCACTTGGCAGTACACGTCACTTGGCAGTACACGCCCAATACTGGTGGAGGTTTTTGATTTCACAGGGGAAAAATATTTTGGATTGTTCTTTCTCTTTTATATAGTTTTCTTTTCCAGTTTAATGTCTGAGACTGTTGGTGATTGGTTCAGCGTCTGCTCTATTTCCTCAATCTAATGCGTGAGGTTTTTAATTTCTTCATCGAGATAGTCGTGTCTGCGTGAGTATTTCCGTTGATTTTGTCTTCTGTAGTGTCGTCTGCGTTCTCTTTCTGGGGTGGTTGTCTTCTCTTTCTGGGGTGGTTGTCTTCTCTTTCTGGGTGGTTGTCTTCTCTTTCTGGGGTGGTTGTCTTCTCTTTCTGGGGTGGTTGTCTTCTCTTTCTGGGGTGGTTGTCTTCTCTTTCTGGGGTGGTTGTCTTCTCTTTCTGGGGTGGTTGTCTTCTCTTTCTGGGGTGGTTGTCTTCTCTTTCTGGGGTGGTTGTCTTCTCTTTGTAGGGTGGTTCTCTTTCGGCACAGTAACACGTTTTAAACAGCGTAAGCTTCTTCAGTCAGTTGGGGTAGTCCCTGCTTGGAGGTTTAATGAGAAACTGTCTTCAGTAACAAAAGTTAGCAAGTGCTGTATTTATTTTTCCTGGTCGATCTTCCTAACATTACAATGGAATTGACTGAATAACTTCTCTCGCTTGATTTTTGTGTTAACTATGAGTATCGATGTTAGTTGCACTTGGGCTAGTGATCCGAGTACGTAGTAGCCTATATTGCATTGCAGGCGATGAGTCACAATAACGTGGCTAAAGTATGTTGACCAGACCACACACTAGAAGGTGAAGGGACGACGACGTTTCGGTCCGTCCTGGACCATTCTCAAGTCGATTGTGATATCGACTCAATATTGCATTGTTGTTCATTATTGCTGCATTAGTGAAGATTAGATCTTCAAGATTTTCGTTCCTACTTGGTTCTGTTATCTGCTGGCTGAGCGAACATTTGTCATGGAATCTTAGTAGTTTTCTGACTTGTGGTTTATTATTTGTTAGTTGATATCGTGTTATGCCGGTATTGTTGATATCGTGTTATGTTAGTAATGTTATTGTTTGACATTCTCCACCTTAAACTGGGCAGGTTGAAGTCTCCAAATGATATAATCTGTTACTGGGTTGCCAGATTATCAAGGCCTTTGATAATCTGCAAATTTCAATTTTTGCTTATCTGCAAAAATCAACAAAAAAAATCTCCGTTTTGATTATCTTCACTGAACTCTTGAACCGTTTCACTTGACGTGTTTTATATAAGAATAATAGCTAGGTTTTTCTCATTATTGCAAGTACCTTTACCACCTGGGCCACGTCCCAAATTTGCACACTAGAATAACATACTAGAGCGAAAGGTACGAAAGGAAAGGCAGAATAGAGCTAGTGAAGAGCAGGGGCGCCTCTGATTGTTCATAGGCACAATCAGAGAACACTGAACATCAGAGCTCCTCGGCTGTTCAACACCCTCCCAGCAAGCATTATAAATATTTCCAAAATAAAGCTCGAGGTCTTCAAGGGGCATGTAAAAAGTTCTTGCATAAAGTGCCGGGCCAACCAGGCTGTAGTGGATATGTGGACCTGCGAGCCACTCCAAGCAACAGCCTGGTGGACCAAGTTATCAGACGTTGAGCATGACCTCTCGGAATAGAACTCTAGAAAGCCTCTCTAAGCATGTTACCACCACCTCACCTTGAGGTCTGCTTGTGCCTTTTATACAGGGATAAATAGTCACCCAGGCCTATCAAATTTCAATCATGTCTAAAAGTAAAAAAAACCGTGTGATTGTATAGTAAGGCAGCAGTTACTCGTGAAGGACAGGGATACACACACAATAAAAACAATTACAGTAATCTTGTCTACTCAGTATGAGGTAAGTAGAGACCAAAAGACTACACGACTTAACTAGGTAAATGATCCACCCAGTCCCACCTGCACCTGGCGTGTGAGGCCTCCAAGCCTGGCTGCCCCACCACACACCTCCTCCCTCGCATAAGAGTAACTAGACAGGTCTCACACACCTGGCAATCTCTTCATCACTTCTCATAGCATGGAATATAATATATAATACTGCCACATCCCGTCATAAAGCACAATATACCAGCCATGCCAATATATATATATATATATATATATATATATATATATATATATATATATAATATATTATAAAATTTCACTCATACATATCATACTTGACAAAGTGAGATTGGATGAATAATATATGTACAAATACTATCTGTGAGAGCCAAGTACTTAGTGTAGTAGATTCGTAAGAGTATGGTGGTCCAGTTATGCACCTTGTGTGTATAGTTTAGGAGCTCTGAGCATCAAAGGTTCTTTCCAATATACAAACTTGCTCCTCGACGTGACCTGTTATCCTGTCACACCTCTATATATGATCTTCTGGAACCCAGATCTTACTCTCCATAAATTCCTGCGGATGGGTTTTGCGAAAGCTTCACGTGCTTCATTTGCCTGGGTGAGGAGGCTTTTTATGGGTGATTGTAAGAGAGCGCCTCATCTGGGGTGAGTGAGCTATGTGAGCCCATTGGTGCTGTGGGGTCACTATTGCACTACTTACTGGAGTGTGAAGCTACTGAAGCCCTGTGCATCAAACTCAACATTAATCCAACAACAACAGCAGCTGCATTAGATGCACATTCCACAGCCACTACAATGATTAGAAATACAGTTGAAAATGGGACTCACTAGTGAACATTGTGCACCTACATCCGCCGCCAAGATAATGGTATTAAAACAAGACTAAAACCAGTGCACTCAAACAGAAGTGAAAAAGAAACAGGGAAAAGGGAGGAAACCCCACCTACATTTAAAACTTTGACCCAAATATCAGAGTAACAAGGTTATGGCGAATAACCGAACTCAATTATGGGCTCACCATAGCCCGTGCTACATGAACATTTCGTTCTGAGTAGCTAAATCTAAAATAACATCATCATGCGGGGGGGGGCCCTCTGCCATGTAGGCCCAAGAGCCACGCCTAGTCTCTGGGTCAAGAGCCCACTGACATTGGCCTGGTGATGCTTCACGTGGAACCCGAGCCACAAGTATGGCGAGCCGTGCGCCTCACACGTGTACGTGTTATGTTGGCACCAGATGAGGTCTTCATGTGAAACAGGTACTGGGAGAGTGGCCATGTTGGCTGGGGCGGCATCGCTCGTATATCGCCGCCTCCAGCGCGCTCTCGTATCTGGGGTTGGTGCAGTGCCACTCTCACCCGTGCCACCCCCTGCCCTCCTGGCACCGCTCCACTGGTCGGGTAGGGTGGGGGGGGGCACCACTGGTGGGGGGGGGCACCACTGCAGTACATCACAGGGTGGAGGGGGGGCACCACTGCAGTACATCACGGGGTGGAGGGGGGGCCACCACTGCAGTACATCACAGGGTGGGGGGGGGCACCACTGCAGTACATCACAGGGTGGAGGGGGGGCACCACTGCAGTACATCACAGGGTGGAGGGGGGGCACCACTGCAGTACATCACGGGGTGGAGGGGGGGCCACCACTGCAGTACATCACAGGGTGGAGGGGGCCACCACTGCAGTACATCACAGGGTGGAGGGGGGCACCACTGCAGTACATCACAGGGTGGAGGGGGGCCACCACTGCAGTACATCACAGGGTGGAGGGGGGGCACCACTGCAGTACATCACAGGGTGGAGGGGGCCACCACTGCAGTACATCACAGGGTGGAGGGGGGGCACCACTGCAGTACATCACAGGGTGGGGGGGGGGCACCACTGCAGCACATCACAGGGTGGAGGGGGCCACCACTGCAGTACATCACAGGGTGGAGGGGGGGCCACCACTGCAGTACATCACAGGGTGGAGGGGGCCACCACTGCAGTACATCACAGGGTGGAGGGGGGCACCACTGGTGGAGGGGGGGCCACCACTGCAGTACATCACAGGGTGGAGGGGGCCACCACTGGTGGAGGGGGGGCCACCACTGCAGTACATCACAGGGTGGAGGGGGCCACCACTGCAGTACATCACAGGGTGGAGGGGGCCACCACTGCAGTACATCACAGGGTGGAGGGGGCCACCACTGCAGTACATCACAGGGTGGAGGGGGGCACCACTGCAGTACATCACAGGGTGGAGGGGGCCACCACTGCAGTACATCACGGGGTGGAGGGGGCCACCACTGCAGTACATCACAGGGTGGAGGGGGGCACCACTGCAGTACATCACAGGGTGGAGGGGGCCACCACTGCAGTACATCACAGGGTGGAGGGGGGCACCACTGCAGTACATCACAGGGTGGAGGGGGCCACCACTGCAGTACATCACAGGGTGGAGGGGGCCACCACTGGTGGAGGGGGGGGCCACCACTGCAGTACATCACAGGGTGGAGGGGGGGGGCCACCACTGCAGTACATCACAGGGTGGAGGGGGGGGCCACCACTGCAGTACATCACAGGGTGGAGGGGGCCACCACTGCAGCACATCACAGGGTGGAGGGGGCCACCACTGCAGTACATCACAGGGTGGAGGGGGGGCCACCACTGCAGTACATCACAGGGTGGAGGGGGGCACCACTGCAGTACATCACAGGGTGGAGGGGGCCACCACTGCAGCACATCACAGGGTGGAGGGGGCCACCACTGCAGTACATCACAGGGTGGAGGGGGGGGCCACCACTGCAGTACATCACAGGGTGGAGGGGGCCACCACTGCAGTACATCACAGGGTGGAGGGGGCCACCACTGCAGCACATCACAGGGTGGAGGGGGCCACCACTGCAGTACATCACAGGGTGGAGGGGGCCACCACTGCAGTACATCACAGGGTGGAGGTACAATAATAGTGTAGTGCCATAATGGAACACAAGTACCTTGAATACCTGTTCAGTAACAACTGAAAATTGTGTGTGTAATACACTTGCACATATATTGGGTGTTAGCTTGAGCCAACCTCGGCCTCTAAGGCACTTTAGTAAGTGGTCCACCTGCACAGTCTTATGGCCACAGTTACCGTGTGTGGTAAGTGAGCGCCTCGGCTCCCCGTCACCTGTAATGTCTGCTACTGGCCACGGTACTGTGGGCGTCTTGTTGCACGGTCACGGCTCGTCTTCACCGTGTTGTTGACACCATACAACACCCACCTTCACTTGCAACATACAAATCACGACAAAATATGACAAGAATTCTTTGTGTGCGAGAAAGTATTGAGACCATTTCAAGTTCTCTTTCAAAATCTTGTACGCTCGTGTTGATATCAGTAAATGTAACTGATATCAACACGAGCATACTAGATTTTGAAAGAGAAATTGAAAACGTGCCCATGCACTCAGCTCCGGGTCCAGATTCATGGAATTCACATTTTATAAAGAAATCCAAGGTGCCAGTAGCACAGGCACTCAGTATAGTGTAGAGGAAGAGCTTGGACACGGGGGAGATACCAGATGCGCTTAAAGTAGCAGACATTGCTCCTCTACACAAGGGAAGGAGTAAAGCATTGGCAAAGAATTATAGATCAGTTGCACTAACGCCCCACATAATAAAAGTATTTGAGAGAGTGATCACGAGTCAGTTCACCAATTTCATTGAGACCAATGACCTCCACAACCCAGGCCAACATGGATTTCGAGCGGGAAGATCGTGCCTCTCACAGCTACTTGATCACTACGACAAAGTCACTGAGGCATTAGAAGATAAACAGAATGCTGATGTGGTATACACGGACTTCGCAAAGGCATTCGATAAATGTGACCATGGCGTGATAGCACACAAAATGAGGTCAATGGGAATAACCGGTAAAGTAGGACGCAGGATACTCGGTTTTCTGTCAAACAGAACACAGAGTAACAGTCAATCATATAAAATAGAGTCCAAGCGCAGTTGAAAGCTCTGTACCTCAAGGTACAGTTCTTGCACCGCTGCTTTTCCTTATTCTCATATCAGATATAGACAAAAATATAAGTCACAGCTTCGTATCATCCTTTGCAGATGACACAAAAATCAGCATGAAAATTACATCGGCTGAAGACATTAAAAAACTTCAAGCTGATATTAATAAAGTTTTCGACTGGGCAACAGAAAATAACATGATGTTTAACAGTGATAAATTCCAAGTACTCAGGTACGGTAAAAATGAGGACCTTACAGGGTACAAATCTCAAACAGATCTGCCCATAGTAGGAAAGCAGCATGTAAAGAAATTGGGAATAATGATGTCTGACGACCTAACGTTTAGGGAGTATAACCAAGCAAATATTGCGTCACCCAGAAAAATGATAGGATGGATTACGAGAACTTTCAAATCCAGGGATCCCATCACAATGGTTGTACTATACAAATCGCTTGTACTGTCCCGTCTTGAGTACTGTTCATTACTCACTTTCCCCTTCAGAGCAGGAGAGATTGCTGAAATAGAGGGAATACAGAGAACATATACGGCACGCATAGACGAGATAAAGCACCTAAATTATTGGAATCGTCTCAAAGCTCTCCAAATGTACTCACTAGAAAGACGACGAGATATAAAATAATATACACCTGGAAGATACTGGAGGGCCAAGTACCAAATCTACACAGTAAAATAACAACATACTGGAGTGAACGATATGGAAGAAATGCAGAATAGAACCAGTGAAGAGCAAATGTGCCAAAGGCACAATCAGAGAACACTGTATAAACATCAGAGGTTCACGGTNTTAATATTGACAATCCTTCATTTGGAACTTCGGAATCAATACTAATACTCACTGGACATTTGACTCCGCTAGTCTTATATACAGTACATCTTATATTAGTTTGGACTTACATTAACTTGTAAATTATTGTACATTCTCAATCATCAGCTTTAAGAGGTCATTTAAGTTTAACTGTACTTCTTCAAGGTTATATATTCACTACAAATTATAAATGAATACCTCAACTAATTTGCACTTCAACAGTGTTATATGACCATAATTGCTAGTTTCATGTAATAATAATAATTAATAATATAATAGTAATCAGCGAGTAATCACATTACCGTGATGTATCAATGAGAAAATTGTAGGAGCCGTGATGTGTCAGTGAGCAAATCCGTGGCAGCCGTGTTGAGGGTTCGAACCTATTTGGTGGTGTTCCCACCGGATAGGTTGGTTTCACCGCGGCCTAGTGGACTGGGGCGTGTGCCTGGGAACACCCACCGCATAGGTTCGAATCCTCAACACGGCTTCCACGGATTTGCTCACTGACACATCACGATAGTGTGATTGTGTACTGAGAGAGGAGCGTCTGAAGTGTTGCAACATTCCTGGGCGACAGAGCCAGAGTGCAGGGGGGGCGGGGGATTGTGTGAAACTGTTGGTCCGGCTTCAGTGGAAGCCTCAGGAAACAGCCCGGCCTCCTAAGGTTTCCCAACGTCAAGAAAACGGTCAATTCAAAGTGTCCTCTCCTAACCTACCAGACTAATCTAGAGGACCTAAAACAGAATATGGGACAGTACGATACTTTCGCGAGCCACTTCCATTTTCTAGTACGACAATTTTTGGCCTTGTGTAACGCATATGTGCGAAAAGCGACGTTCTTTGTAGGCGGACAGGTTCCAGGAAACCCCATGATTTCAGTAGAAATCCAGGTTGCAATCCTTTTGACTTTGTCGTGACCTAGTTGACTAGGGCGTGTTCGTGGGAACTCCCACAGAATAAGTTCGAATCCTCATCATGGTTACTACGGATTTTCTGAATAATAATAATAATAATGATAATAATAATAATAATCAGAGTAATCACACACTCGTGATGGATCAATAAGCAAATCCATATAAGCCGTGATAACAGCTCCTGGAAGAGAGAGAATGTATGCAACTGGCTGAAAGACCCACTTGCATACCAGAATCAGAGATACAATTCCATCCCACAACAGAGCTACAACTGCGACAGGCAACAACCCTGCAACAATTAGCACAGGTCAGAACAAACCAGTTATGTCCACGCATAATGGACCTGCCAGAAAAGTCTCCCAGTCAAACTACCCCAAATAGAGTAACCTCATTCATCTTTGTCAACATAAAAGGAATAAAAAACAGGAGCATGAAACAAAATACCGTTCATAAATGGCCTCCTCACCGAGTCAAATGCAGTATTTGGAGCATTCTCAGAAACCCATGCAGGGGAGCTCTTGAAGAATGAGATCTGGATACCAGAATATAATTTATGCAGATGTGATAGGGTAAATAGGTCACATGGAGGAGTGGGTCTGTATATATATATATATACTCTCTCTCGGTTGCTGTCCTTGCTGAGGTGCGCTCACCTGTTTCTGCCCCCACCCCCTCCCCATGCTGTTCTTGACTGCCCCTCTCCGTTGTCTCTTTCTACTCTGGACCCTGTCCGTCCACCTCTGGTCTGTTCTCCCGATCCCTTAACTCCATCTAACTTACTAAGTTTACCCATGCCACCTAACCCTGATCTCACTGATCCTGATTCTGAACTTCTTTAATATGCTGTGTTCTTCTTTGGCTTTGTTTCTTCATTGTTCTCTGTTGCTGTCCTCTCTCTTTTTGACAATGTCTATCCTTCAGTGGAATATTCGTGGATTTTATGCCGACTTCCATGAACTCCAACTTAAGAACATAAGAATAAAGGTAACCCATGTTTTGAATGGGCAACCCATGTCTGAAGCAATCGAGGGACCCCACCTCCACCACGTTATGCACTAATTGGTTCCACAAATCAACAACCCTGTTACCGAGCCAGTATTTACCCAAGTTTCCATCTTCTTCTGAAGATGGAGAACTACTTATTACACAGTTTTCACTGCTTTGTGTATGTCTCCAGGAGCCGATGCTTGGGGCTCGTCCTGGTCACTTTCGTGGTTATTCCTTTCTCCCCCCCCCCCATCACCCCAGCTTTTGCTGAGGCCTTTCGTCTCCCTACTTTTTCAGTCGCCTATCCAATGTTCCGAAGCCCTTATCTTTGTGAGTAAAAGGCTGCAGAACATTAGACAGGCGACTGAAAAAGTAGGGAGACGAACGTAATATCAGTACGAATCAAGAGAGCAGTAGTCACTGGCTCTACTACTCCAGTAGATCCAGAATGTAAACTCCCCTCAAAGCAGTTTCTATCTCCCCCCAAATCCTGCTTTCTCTTCTTGATCTTAAGCACCTCTTGGACTGCTTACCAGAGCCTGTGCTCCTGTTCGGTGATTGCAACTGTCGACATACCCTCTGGGGTGATGTTCTGACAAACACCCGGGGCCGCCACCTCAGATCATGTCATCTCTTCTTCCCTGTCTCTTCTAAATTCTGGTAAGCCCACCCATGTGGACTCCCGCACTCGCACTCTTTTCTGTCTTGATCTTTCTCTTTGCACTTCGTCTCTTTACTTAGCTTTCACGTGGCGGGTTCTTGATGACCTCCATGGTAGTGACCATTTTCCCATCCTTGTCACCTTTTTCTCTTTACACTCTCCCCTCTCCTTCCTTAGGTAGCAGTTTGCCAAGGCTGACTGGAATCTATTCACCCTCCGTGCTACTCTCTCCCCCGAACCCTCCTCCTCTTTCATGACACCGTCTTCGATGCTGCCCTCTGCTCTATTCCTCGCTCTACATCCCGGGGCACGCGGAAGTGCGTTCCCTGTTGGAATGTGGACTGTGCTCGGGATGTCCGCTGTAAGCGTGCCGCCTGGAAGAAACACCGACGCTGGCAGATGGCCGATTCTTTTATTTTGTTTTGGAAGGCGAGTGTGGTATGGAAATCTATGAGTTGGAAATCTATGTCTCCACCATTACGTCCAATACTCCTATGCCACAGATCTGGAAGAAAATCCGCAAGATAGCGAGTAAATTTGTTCCAGATGTCTCGCCGGTCCTTCACCTCCGTGGTACTCTTGTGGCGGATCCAGTGACGGTCGCAACCGAACTGGGTTCCCACTTTTCGGCTGTCAGCTCCGGTTCTCATCTTCCTCACTCCTTCCTTCTTCGTTAGCCCATCCTTGAATCTCATCCCTTAGATTTCCGCACTCATCTTCGACTTCCCTATAACGATCTCTCCTCTCTCTCTCCGAATTTCAGTCTGCTCTGGCCCTCTGCGGTTCTATGACAGCGGACTCAGATGACATTCATTGTGAGATGCTTCGTCATCTCCCTCCCTTGGCCTTCTGTTACTGGTAACAAACTGCGTGCACTTAAGAGTAGTGTGTCCCTCATCGCCTTCCTCCTACCACCGTAACCGACGGTGAGAAACTGCTCTGGAAAGGTTGTGTATTGGCCATACACGCTTAACTCACGGACACTTAATGGAGCACCGCTCTGCTCCTTATTGTCCAAACTGCAATGTCCTCCTTACAGTCATGCACACCCTTGTTGAATGTCCTGACTTCCAGGACGAGCGTGTGTCTTGCTTCTCGACCATCCCTCGCGGTCACTTGTCCCTCGAAAGAAATCTCGGTGAATCAGATACTTTTGATATCGTTCGCCTTATGCGTTTCTGTTCTCGTATTGGCATCCTTGGTGATATTTAGCGCCCTCTGGTTGTTCCGCACATTTGGTGGTGCTACATAGCCTTCCCGGCTTGATACCTTCTTTTGATAATTACTTACTCAAAATTAATAATAATATATTCATACAAGAGGCAATACAATATAAAAGTTAAAACGATGATATATCGTGGGTAAAGTGAATGTTAATTATATAAAACACGTGAGTATACTGAGAAGTGTAACCCGCATCGAGATTCATATAGACTTAAAGAGTGTACTTGAGTCCTGGACTAAACTATACTTGGTGTTGATGAGCTCATTGTTGTGGTGGTTTTAACAATGGTGGGTGGTGAGAGTGTGGACGTGGTGGTGATGTTAACAATGGTAGGTGGTGAGGTGAGTGTGTGGGGGTGGTGGTGATAACAATGGTGGGTGGTGAGGTGAGAGTGTGGGGGTGGTGGTGGTGTTAACAATGGTGGGTGGTGAGGTGAGAGTGTGGGTGGGGGTGGTGGTGTTAACAATGGTGGGTGGTGAGGTGAGAGTGTGGGGGTGGTGGTGTTAACAATGGTGGGTGGTGAGGTGAGAGTGTGGGGGTGGTGGTGTTAACAATGGTGGGTGGTGAGGTGAGAGTGTGGGGGTGGTGGTGTTAACAATGGTGGGTGGTGAGGTGAGAGTGTGGGGGTGGTGGTGTTAACAATGGTGGGTGGTGAGGTGAGAGTGTGGGGGTGGTGGTGGTGTTAACAATGGTGGGTGGTGAGGTGAGAGTGTGGGGGTGGTGGTGGTGTTAACAATGGTGGGTGGTGAGGTGAGAGTGTGGGGTGGGGGTGGGGGTGGTGGTGTTAACAATGGTGGGTGGTGAGTGTGTTTAAAGTTGAGTTTAAAGTTGGCGGGCGTGTGCGCGGCGGGCCAGCCAGGGTGCAGCACCCACTATGACGTCACGCACGCCGCTGCTCGCCTCACACATATCTTACTCACCCATATTACCCATCACTGCTTCGTTTTAAGCTCCGTGTAGTGTCCAGTACAATACCTGCAGTAAATATTACTGTTTTAGCCGCATGGTTTAGGTGAATATGGCGGAATAGCTGGAGAAAAAGGGAGGTGATGAAAGTTAGTGTGGAGGTTAGTGGCAAGTGGTGGTCAGTCTCCTGGCGGCTCAGCTGTTAGTGGTAAAGCCGTCTGCTACGTCAAGTGAATTTCCTTTTATTTACATTCTCACGTCAAGTGGTGTGTGTCAGGTAGGTGATGAATAGCAGTGTTGGTTAGTGTGTGTGTGGCGGGGTGTTGGTGGAGGGCCAGGGACACCACTCTGCCTCCTACCTTACTCTCCCACACTCACTCACTCACACTCACTCACACTCACTCACTCACTCACTCACTCAACATCACAATATGTAACAATTAGAGCCATTTGGCCAAGTGGGGGATTTATCTGTGTATATGTGCGAGTGACTCGGTGGTTGTGGCTTGTCACCATAACTGTGTGAGAAGTTGTAGGTGTGTGTGGTGGTGGGGGAGCTGTGTGGAGGAGGGAGGCAGACGGGAGGTATACTGGGGTTTACACTACAGTATACCCTCCTCATTGGTGGCTAATTATGAGGCCGGGTGCACACACCACGCTAACACCACCCACCAGTAATGAGGGGGGCGGGGGGGGGGAAGGGTGGCTGGGCCTCCTAACACATCAATCAATCAATCAATCAATCAATAACACCATTGCACCTATGCTATAAACCTGTGATGACAGTTCACTGTGACAGGTTATGTGGTCACTTACCTCACTGTGCTGCTAGCAATGATGGCAGTGATATTATGTGAGTGTCTTGACAAATATCTTAAATGTTTAAGTGTTGTGTGGTTGTAATTGTGTGTGAAGCACCGCTCCCTCTGCCAACTGGGCCTCTCCATTATTACACTACCTTGTATTTTGATCCTTCTTATGCCTCCTTCACTGAGAAAACCTTTTTAACTATATTATAGAATTTTTTATAATTAGGCTCATATACAGGATTTATTCTGTGTACTTCTCGATAACGAGAAAAGAGAATCGTCAGAATAATAACCCTTGACTAGCCTAAAGGAAATGTGCATTTACCTGAATTTACCCGAGGGCCACTAACACATTAGTTTTCTTTACGAGGACAGGAAGCCAGCGGCATGTCGACGGTCCCCCAATTTCCCTGGTGATTTTAACTAGATATCTAATATTTATATATTAGATATAGGCACATAGGGCACTGCAATTTGGATTCGGGCCCATGGGGGCACTGCATTATTTAGATATAGTATAAAACATTAGTAGCTATACTCACTTATGTAAAAAATAAACATATATAAGTGAGTATTAATGGAGACCTTGTAAAATGCAGGTTACCACGAGAAACAATGGGCAGAGTTTCTTTCACCCTATGCCCCTGTTACCTAGCAGTAAAATAGGTACCTGGATGTTAGTCAGCTGTCACGGGCTGCTTCCTGGGGGTGGAGGCCTGGTCGAGGACCGGGCCACGGGGACACTAAAGCCCCGAAATCATCTCAAGATAACCTCAAGAAGATACCTGGATCTTACCTGGTGAGGGTTGTGGGAGTGAACTTAAACAGACTGCATGGCAGTGTTACCATGAGCCAGTATCTAAATAATGTAGAACTGTGGGTGTGGTGCATGATGGGCACAGTACTTAGTAAAGTGTAGTTGGGGTATTGTTTATGGGGTGTTGTCATTAACTGGGTAGGTAACAGGGAGCAAAATGTTGAGCTTGGCTAGGCCGACCAGGACGTCCTGTCCCTGACTGTGGTTCAGTATATTGGGTACAGTACTGTATGAGCACATTAACACGCCTTAGGTTTAGGGTTCACTCCTTAGCTTAGGGTTCATTATTCACCTTAGACCACCACCTTAGTTTAGGTGGTGATCTAAAGTGTTATAATTTCAGTTACTAAAACTGATACCCCAACCCACATACCTAGTGGCCACTAGACATGCATGTCTAGTGGCCTTGACAGGGGCAGGAAGCCAGCAGCCTGTCAAAGGTTTTCCATGTTATTCCTGAGGATTTTTCCATCTTGAGTAATGTTTTAGGATTTACAGTTTCATTGGGAAGGAAATTCCATGGGTTTATAACTATGGGTGGAAAAAAAATTGTCATACATTGTGGATTGAGGAGCTGTAGTGAAGGCATGGTGCCCACTACTTGGGCCGATCACTGATCCTTCAAGAGGCGAGGCCATTGCTGTACGAAGCATTTCATGTGGATAGGTTCAATTAGTGTACAAGGTATAGTGAGTTTGTAAGGCATAACAATGTAAAATGGTGTAGACAACATGAATGGAATATTCATTTGAACCTTTGTGTGGTTTTAAGAGTAACCATCTTTGAAAGTGTACATGATTGTTGATTGGCAGAAAAAGTAATGCAAAATTTTATTTGCATTACTGCTCTGATTTGACAGTTTTGTTCAAAATATAATTAATGACTTTAGTGGCTTGCATCTTATGCAAGCCACAAACTTTAGCACTCTAGTTTTGATCATTATGTAAAATGTGCTTAACCTTGATAACCCCTCTACTGCATTGTTAACAAGTAATACAAATATGGATTGTGTGATGACCTTTGCACAGTGGTCATGGTAGCCAGCTGGCAACCAAATGATGTTTATATTAGATTCCAGAGCAGGCCAAGGCCTTTGTGTGTGTTTCCATACACCTGATGCTGTTGTAATTTGGGACCTGTTAGAGAACCAATAGTACCACATAGTACCACATAGAGGGGGTTAGGCTAGCCTGGTAGTACCACATAGAGGGGTTAGGCTAGCCCGGCCTACAGGGAATTAGTTCGTGAAATTCTAATAAACAATAGACTGCAGTCTAGGTGCAGATCGCCTAACCCTAGTCAAAGAGGGCAGATGATAAACTCCAGTTAAAATTTTAACTATTAAAATGCTAAACCCCCAATTACATCAGGATTACCACATCAATTACCACATCTACTTTACATGAACTCTTATGACACCACATAGGCAGGAGACAAGATTCACATACCAGCAACTAGTGGTAAAGTCTACGATTCACTTACCCTAAATATGGATGTATATCAGACGCATGCTTCTCTGGCCAGGACCTGGGTTTAGTTACATGAATCTCCAGGTTCTAACCAGGGTAACACAGACAAGATGTGTGTGTAACCAGGATAATACACACACCCTTAGAACAGAAGGGTGGCACGTAAACAAGGGGTATTTATCTTGGTAATAAACCTTGAGAAACTAGAGTAGGAAAGGTGGTAAAAGGAGGAAGCCTCATTAGCCACGACCAGCCGTGATGTCTTCTCAGACAAGAAGACAGACTTGGCCGGCAACCCACCACTCTGGGTGCTCGCTCGGTCCAACTCGCCGTCCAGTAAAAACATACTTGACCTCTAAATACAATATTAAATTGCCACCATTCAATTCCTAGTATAAATATAACATCCTAGTTTTACAATACACTACACAAATTATCACCACAGTGTACTCGCCTAGTTGTGCTTGCGAGGGGTTGAGCTCTGGCTCTTTAGTCCCACCTCTCGACTGTCAATCGACAGGTGTTCAGATTCCTAAGCCTACTGGGTTCTATCTTATCTATACTGTATTTGAAACTGTGAATGGAATCTGCCTCCACCATATCACTGCCTAATACATTCACTCTGTTAACTACTTACACTGAAAACATTCTTTCTAACATCCCTGTGGCTCATTTGGATCTAGTGTAGTGTATCTATTGTAGTCTAGCTAGTGTATCTAACTAGCTAGGAGCATCCACTTATTTTACATCTGGCAGGGACTAACAGCCTGCCATGATCAAATAAGAAGCCAAAATGTCTACCTATCCCTACAGACATACAAACACTTTCCTTAAACCCAGCTTATATAACTAACTCTGTAATTTCCCCAATACCATTCTCACAGCTCCATAATGTGTGAATATATGTTATCACAATAATAATAAACCTAAGGGTCCCTACAGCATATATGTAAACAGCCTGGTATTCGGATCTCCATACAATACTGGCTCGTACATGCAACTATAGGGGCCAGATCATAACAGATGCCTCTGTTCACCTAGCAGGAAAGTAGGAGAGGTACCCAGAAGTTGGAGAAACTGTTGTGGGTTGCAACTTTGGAAAGATCAGTAATTGGTCTAAGAGGAAATCATTAAGCTTAACAGGCTTCCTGTCTTTGACATCAGGAAACTATATGCAGGTATAGAAATTTATGACCATTGAAACAAAATTTAAAATGCATTTGTTCTCGGAAAACTCTGAGCAAGTATTCTTTAAATTCATGTATTTATATGAAGATAGAAACCCTGAGTAATATGTTTTATTTAAACATTTCATATGAAATATGTGTAAATATTATATGCAAAAACAGCATCAGCAAATTATTTTCATGTACAGTACTTGAACTTACAACCTATACTGTATATGAGACTTTATGCAGTACAGTTTCTATAATGATTACCGTATTTGATTTTAGCGATAGATTTCAGAAGTGATAGCTTCAGAGGTGATAGCTTTAGCCTGCATTAGAATACAGCATAGTGCATAAATTTTAGAAATTACCTAAGTGTAATTACAGGATGAGAGCTAATTACCTAAGTGTAATTACCTAAGTGTAGTTACAGGATGAGAGCTATGCTAGTGGTGTCCCGTCTTCCCAGCACTCTTTGTCATATAACGATTCGAAATTACTGACGGTTTTAGCCTCCCACCTTCTCACCTAACTTGCTCCAACCGTCTACCACTCTGTTTACGAAAGTGAATTTTCTTATATTTCTCCGGTAGCTTTGTTTCGTTAGTTTAAATCTATGACCTCTTGTTCTTGAAGTTCCAGGTCTCGGGAATTTTTCCCTATCAATTTTATCGATTCCTGTTACTATTTTGTACGTAGTGATCATATTGCCTCTTTTTCTTCTATCTTCTAGTTTTGGCATATTTAATGCCTCTTACCTCTCCTCGTAGCTCTTGTCCTTCAGTTCTGGGAGCCACTTAGTGGCATGTCTTTCCAGTTTGTTGATGTGCTTCTTAAGATATGGGCACCATTCAACCGCTGCATATTCCAGCTTTAGTCTAACGAAAGACGTGAACAATTTCTAAGCATTTCTCCATCCATATCCATCCATATATTTAAAAGCAATTCCGAAGTTAGAAAGTGTAGCATAGGCTCCTATGCTCTTAATGTGGTCCTCGGGTAACAGTTTTCTATCTAGAACCACCCCTAAATCCTTGTTTTGTCAGAATTCTTTAAAGATTTCTCACATAATTTGTAGGTTGTGTGGGGCTATGTTCTCCAATTCCACATTCAATAACATGGCATTTATTCACATTAAATTCCATTTGCCAAGTGGTGCTCCATATACTTATTTTGTCCTGGTCTTCTTGAAGGGCATGACAATCATCCAGGTTTCTTATCTTCCCTATTATCTTAGAATCATCAGCAAACATGTTCATATAATTCTGTATTTCATCTGGTAGATCGTTTATGTAGACAATGAACATTACCAGTTCAAGAACTGAACCCTGTGGTACTCCACTTGTGAGTACCACAGATATGAAATATCTGTGGTACTCACAAGATACAGATACTCTGTATCTGTGGTACTGCAAAGGATAATGAAATATCTGCAAAGGATAATGCCAGTATCTAGGCTTTGTCTCCAAAGAATGTGAAGGGCCTGCAATAGTGTTTTTTTTATAGTTCTTGATGAATATACTGTAGTTCCTGGAATCAGGGCCTGGTGCAAAGTGCATAAGCATACTATCTATGGCTTCTTCAAAATCCAGTGGGGATAGGGTGACATCTGATATATGATTTGATGTTGGTATCATATCCATGAAAAATTCATTTGGGTTATCAATCTTTAGTGTGTTTAGTGGCTCCCTGAAAACAGCCGTACTGATTCCTCAATATTTCGGTCATTTCTTTGTTGTCATCTGTGAAAGTTCCATCTCTCTTTCGCAGGGACCCGATACTAGATGTAGTTTTTTTATCTTGATTTTTGTGTAAGAGAAAAAATTTTGGATTTCTCTCTCTTTCACTGATGGCCTTTTGCTCTCTTTGCCTCTCATGGGTTTTGTATGATTCTTGTAGCTTTAGTTCAATTGTTTCTATTTCGCTACCTAACTTTCTTCGCCGTTCTTGAGATAGGGTGCAACTCTCAAGTTGTTCCACGATTCGTTTTCTTCGCCTATAGGGGGAACGACGTTCCCGTTCCAATCTGCATCTCTTCATATTTTTTTTCCTTAGGGATTTGTGGTTTGAGCATATTTCTAGTGCTACTAAGCTTATTTTTTCCAGGCACTGGTTCAGGTTTGCATTTTCTAGCTGTTCTTCCCAGCTTCTTATTAGTGAAGTCTTGGTTTATTTGCTCCCAGTTTGTCTGTTTATTATTGAGGTTGAATTTTCTGAAATCTCCTTCACTGGGAATCGGGATGGGTTTTGAAGGTCTATTCCCCGTGCTTGTCAGAACTTCAATTAAGTTGTGATCTGAGTAACAGGTATTTGTAATCATTAAGTTCCTGATCAATTCATCATTATTAGTGAAAATGAGATCCCGCATGTTCTCCTTCCTAGTTGGTTCTACTATTTGCTGGTTTATGGCAAATCTGTCGCACATCCGTAGCAAGTCATTTGGATGTGACTGTTCATTTAGGCTACTTCCCAAAATTCTCTGATACAACTGTATTAGCTGGTGTCTTCAACCTACGGCACCTGAAGTGGAAGTCCCAAGCTGGATGATGTTTGGTGCTGGATTTGTGAGGTTTTCTAAGCAGTGTTCTATTTTCATTAGTTGTTCTATAAACTGCTGATGATTTGCCTCCGGTGACTTGTACAAGGACAATAACTTCATTTAAGATCTCTATTTTGATTATCAGCACTTTCACCATATCGTTTGGGGTGTTTAGCAGCTCAGTGCAGATGAGTGTGTCCTTGATGTACAGGCTGACCCCACCCTGTAGCCTGTGTTTCCTGTCACATCTGAAAAGATTGTACTCTGAAATCCATATTTCACCATCGTGGTAGTTCTTGGTGTGAATTTCTGTTAGGGCTGTAAACACTGCATTTGCCTCATGTAAGAGGCCATCTGTGAAGTGCACTTTGTTAGATTTGCATGTTTATTATACCCTGAATGTTGGCAAATAAAAATGTTTGTGGAAGTGCTGTATATCCTTATGTACTTATTTTGCATCTTATTGTGCTAGCAAATACTGACGAGCACTTACCAGTGTATTATCAGATAAACATTCTTCTCAACAGCTTTGTGCTATGAAAAGTATTGTAGTTGTAAATATAATGTTGTAAATGGGTTATTAAAAGTACAGTAGGTACTGTATTATTAAATTGTAAAAATACTGAGTTAATTTATTGGAAAATTTCATATCAGTATTTGTGATATATTTCTTTGTGATATATTTCCACTTGCATTTTTCTAAATTTTTAGCCCTTGATTATGCTTTGCAAATATAGTGAAATGAGGCATGCATTATTTTGGTTACTTGGTATAAAGTAATGACTTTCAAAGCTTTTAGAAAACCATTATTAGTTCCTTATATGAATAATGAATCACTTAAATTGCCAATAAAAGTATTTACAACCACTTTGAAGTATATAAATTTAGAAAGGGATGCCCTAAATTGAGTACTGTATTTGTTTAGATTAAACTCGACTCAACCTGATCTAACATAACCACTGAATTTGGATCCAGATTAAGTCAATATTCCTCATAAACAGAATGCTCTGGCTATAAATAATGTTGTAACTTGCTTGAGTTGCTATTAAACTACTGTAAATACAGTTTGATCTGTATCAGTGATAAATTCCTGGAAACATGTGTTGAGGAAATTTGCATATAAGGAAGGTTAATTTTACCTTGTATTTTAAAAATGTGAAACGGGTACTTTCAAGTCCACTTTCCTGTTCCACAGTTATCAGTAAAATGCCTTTCTGAATTCTATTACTAAATAATTGTGTCATCTTCCAGCCACAATATAGTGCATAGTGAAATGCTAAACTCTTAGGTGCTGCCAAGATGCTAGAATATAGCCCAGAAGACATGATGATTGTGAGGAGTTACTTGGTCTGAACACGATACTGTTGTGTGAACCACTTGCATCAACTTTTATACAGATGAACTCGCTAATGCAATCTGGTGTTAAAAATGGGATTACATGGGTGAAAATTTGAATTATATGAATGTGAGTAAAAGCAAGAGCCAATTGTACCTCAATAAGAATGCTTCTTTCTTTTATACAGTATGGTCTAATCAAACTGGTAGACATTTCTTATACTTCCAATTAAATGAATTTAAAGTGAACACTATACTAGTAGCACATGATCAAGTTCAAGTACGTTTATTGAGAAACACGAAGTTACCACAATGCCTGGGCATCTTCTTTTCACTCCACTGGTTACTCTTTACTCCCAGCATTGATCATTTTTAATAATCAATTTGTCATGTTAATATACTGTACCATCTTATCCTCTTATATAGTCTATCCAGAATGCTCTTGCTGCCAGACATATTTTCCACTCACATATTTAGCAGTACAGCTGTACCCATAGAAAAAGTAATGAAAGTCTTTTAAGTAACAAGATGTCAATGAAATGAGCACATGAAAATACACATGCCAGGACAGGGCTGTGATCTGTTTTCATTTGGATTGTTCCTGGTGATTCACTTCTTAAAGGGAAGGTTTGGTTCATTTCAGTTCTCTGTGGGGGCTGATTTCTGAGTATTGGTTTGCTTCTGCCTTCTTGGAATTTAGTCCTCGGTGCAATTGACATTTGGGACACATTGAACATTCACACAGATTTTCTCTCTGATTTTGACAAAGGGAATGGTTAATGAGGCCTCCTTCCTCTGGCTTTGTGATATATTTTTTCCTGGTCCAGCTTCTTGCCACGTTAGCCAGGTAGGTGACTTTTGTGGGCCATGTTCTTCTGGGTATTATAGTGGAACCTCAAGTAACGAGCGACTCCAGTTATGAGCATTTCGAGTAACGAGCAAGCCACTCGCAGAAAATGTCTCGACTGACGAGCTTTCGCTCGATTAATGAGCGTTCCCGCTGGTTCTCGGACACCTCCGGCGACAGTTTTGTTGTTGTTTCGCAAGATGAGTTTTCCATAAGACGAGCTTGGTGCCGAAACGGATTAAACTCGTTAATTGAGGCGCCACTCTATTATTATTTTTTTTTTCCTCTCCATGTTGTCCTAATGTGCTCCCTTTACTGTTGATCCACCTATCCTCCAGATCATTGCAGTAATGAGCTGCTTTGATGGTTTGAGGCTCTCTATTTATCTTTGACTATTAGTTATACCAAAAATTATAGTACAGTACTTAAAGCAACTACAGTATTGGTTGAAAAAAATGGATTGTTGCATCAATTTTTTGTTCACATTTTGTACTATTAATTTTATAGAGGGCACAAGAAAAAAGGCAACAACCAAACCTGAACATTTCTAAGTTAAATCCATGAGTGCATGTACATATTAGGCCTCAGCTTGCTTACTTAGGTCTAAGACAGGTGAAATTGTATAGTTCCACTATTTAACATATAATTTGGAGTATCCTTATAGTACAAAACATTAAATTTTGTTGGGTACAACAGTCCATGGGGTTGGGGAGTTGGGTGGCAGACATCTTGGTGTCGTAAGTACTGTACATATTTCAAGGCAGAAGTATTGTACTGTATAAGATGGTTTGGTAAGACTTCCATTCTTCGTCTCTCTTCAGTGTCCTTTCTCTGTGCTGGATGCCATGGTGATGCTTTTTTTGTCCTGGCTTCTTGTGGATCACTGGTTGATGTCTAATACAGTATTGTTACCTTTTATTGTTTGGCCCTGGTTGAGCCCCCTCTTGCTGGCATTTGTCCAACTCATCTTGAAGGACATGGCAATTATCAAAATTTCTTATCTTCCATAGGAGCTTAGCATCATCAGCAAACATGTTCATATAATTCTGCATTCATTCTGTTAGATCGTTCACATAGATGATATACATTACTAGTGCAAGAACTAAACCCTATGGTACTCCACTAGTACAGCCCATCCTCCTGTTTCGGTAGTATTGTACTTAAAGTAATGATGAGGACCATAGTACTGTACATAAACCGACATAACACACAATTAGAAAGTAGAAATCGGTACTATTGAATTTGGATACACCGGAAATATTTTATATTTATGTTGCAAAGACAAACTAAACTAACCTAACCTTCCTAGGCCTAATACACAATCTGAGGCCTGATATAGTATCTATCTATCTTGAGATGATTTCGGGGCTTTAGTGTCCCGCGGCCCGGTCCTTGACCAGGCTTCAACCCCCAAGAAGCAGCCCGTGACAGCTGACTAACACCCAGGTACCTATTTTACTGCTAGGTAACAGGGGCATAGGGTGAAAGAAACTCTGCCCATTGTTTCTTGCTGGTGCCCGGGATTGAACCCGGGACCACAGGATCACAAGTCCAGCGTGCTGTCCACTCGGCCGACCGGCCCCCTGTATGTGCTATACTAGGCCTAGAAATGTTTGTTTTTTAGCTTTATTTTTGTTTTGGGCTTTGTAAGCAGGCATGTCAAACTGAGGGTCTCCCAAGGGCCATATGGGTCACATTTGTTGTCATGAGGGCCACACATGAAAACTAATTGAAGTCATTTGATAAAAATTATTGCAGAATATTTTTTCATTTTATATATACAGTACTGTATACCAAATTACACTATTCTTTGTGCTGGCCGCAGGTGTGCTTGCAACGCAAACCGCGTGTTTCACGTGATTGCCGTAAAGTGAATAAAGTGAATTCTACTACATATCTAATTGCTTAGTACGTCAATGTTTGTACTATGGTGCACATGGTTACAAAAGTACTACAGTATCTAAACAGGAGGGGTAGATTGACCAGTAACATTTCTCCAATCTCATATATTGCTTCTGATTACCACCCTTATTTTTCTATCAGTTAGAAAATGGTCCATGTCAGAAGTCTTTCTGTCACCCCTTCAGTTTGTTCCAATTTCCTGAGCAACCTCTTATGCTCAGTCAAAAGCCTTTTTTTTTTTTTTTTTTTTTTTTTTTTTTTTTTTTTTTTTTTTAATAGGTCCAGATAAATGCAGTCAACCTAACCATCTCTTTCCTGTAAAATCTCTGTGGCTCTATCAGAAACTAAGTGGATTTGTTTGCTTTGGCCTCTTATATTGAATCCATTTTTTTATTTTGTTCTCTGGCTCTCTTGCAATTTCTGTTGAACCAGTCCTGTTTTCTAGTTCTGCATCTGTCTTGGTATAAATTTTGATGAATCTTCTTCATGTGCGTCTCAAAATTTGGCATACACCTCATTTATTTCCTTGTCTAACAGATCATCCCAATCGACTTTATTAAAGAACTTGTCAAGTTCCCCATAGTGTCTTGAAATCAAGTTTTCCCACTATTTCTTTTTCTCCAATCTCATCTGTTATAATGCATTGCATATTTTATTTCCAAAAAGGCATGGTCACTCTTGTGCAATGGAGGAAGGTACTGAATATGAAATGTCTCCTCCTCTTTCCTGGCAATTACCAAATCCAGCAATGATGGAGCATCCCCTTCTGTTGTTCTCGTGGCCTGTTTAACATGTTGATACACGAGACTTCAGGATTGGCCAGTCCAGATGTCCTCTGTCCTTATTTTATAGGCTCCCCAGTCCATTGATTTCAAATTAGTCACAACAGATGTGATTTATCTGCTCCTACTTTATCTTCCTTTATTGTAAGGGCCCTCTCTTTTGTCATTTAGTTCATCTTTAGTCCATGTGTTGCTTGTTGGACTGTAGGCAGTAATGGCCATCAGTTTATTCTGATTGCAGATCCTCATTGGCATTATGTCAACTTCTGGAAGGTTGTCAAGTAATAATTATCCTGCCTTTTAGTGGTTCCTTCACCATCACGATTTTTCATCATATCTCCAAATGGTGAAGGCCATTTGGAGTACCACCCTGTTTAAAATTTTGACTTCCAGTTTTGTCTGCTTGTGTAACTATCTGGCATCTTAGGCTTGTATCATATAATTTAACCACATTTTTGTATATTTTACCTTATGCTATGTTAGTATTCAGCATTTTCAGGAGTATATTCCCTCCCTCTTTGCCTTTCACTCCCCCTTTCCTCGTTTATGTTGTTTGTTCATGTAGCATCTCACCGGCTTCCCAAGTACCATCTCACTAGCTTCTGGCAGAAGTACCAAATACAGTACTTCTGTCATTTGATTCACTCCATTTAACGTCACCCTTAAGTGGCGAGTCTCACCTTTTACATATTTGCCTATACAGTACTTTAAAAATCAATGATTTTCCTTTGTTTGAGAGGCCATTGCCTGAATCTACTATTTTCTAAATTTAGTTTTCCTCTTTTGCTGTTCTTTCCATTCTAGATAATATTGCCTTTTCTGAACACCCAAAGATTATTATAGATTTCTATAAAGTGTTCAGTACTAATTTACTGTTGGTAACCAGTTTGTAACGTACGATTATGTTGCGTTGTTGGGTAGTTTAGATACAGTGTTTAGTGAGTTTCATATTTATTTAGTAGTCTTGGATACAGCAGTGTCGTAGACGTTGAGACGGAGCTTGGAGCAGAGCAGAGAGCTGAGTGTGGCCGGAGTCGTGGAGCTCTGTGTGGGAGAGCGTTGTAGCTGGATGTGGTCCTAGTCTGCTGCCTGTTCTGTGTCGAAGCTTATGTATGACCCTCTGTCCTGCGTGACAGTGAATACTAGCATTATCCTCACTTTAATAAGACTATCAAAATCCTCAGATTAGGCAAAATTGTAATTAATTTTGTCAATAAAGATATTAATAATAATAATAATGTCAAAGCTGTAGCGTCTTGGAGACGATTAGAGCTGTCTACGCAGAGTGCTACTTTCTTGACTGGAAATTGTACTGTTGTCTATTCTCATATCGCTTCCTTATATTTGGTGACTACCTCTCGCCTTTCTCTACTAGGATAGGAGGATGTGAGAACTGTTACCTGTAATTAGGGATAGGAGTATAGCTTGTGTAGTTAGTGCTAATTTGTTACGCCATTAAGATAATGAGATAATGGAGCGAGTATAAGGATTACTCGCTACAAGTTCTTACCCAATTGCTTGTTTAATGTCAGTTCCTGACTGCTCATTTCTGTGTTTGACTTCCAAAAAAAAAAAAACATTGATTGTTTTTCTCCTTTACGACTTGTGCATGTTTCATTTATTTCCTCTTTACACTTTTCTTATCCGTTAGTAACTTCTTCCATCTGAGTTACCCAGGAATTTGTTGCCGAACTTCTAATTTTGGCTAGCCTTTAATACTCGTTTTCTCAAAATATATCTATCTTTCTGTTTAACTTCTTTAAATTCGCCCCTTTTGTTTTCCAAAGTCTCATTTTTTCACTAGAACCTTAATTTGATCCTCCTGCCTCCTTACCATATCAGTCAAGCCAGTAACTTACTTGTGTTGTTGCAAAATACTTTCTTGTAGAAGGACAATTTTACTTTAAAGATCTTCATTCACTGTACATAGAGTAAAAAATGTTGCTTCGTGAAAATCACTAACCAACCAAGCAACCCTTCTTATTTGTTCTTCAGTTAAACCTTCGAAATTTTCCTGTGTTGTTGACAGAACAGGTTCAGTCAAGTCTGCTATTGTTGATTGTCGTCTGCTTCTGGTAGCGCTTGCTCAAAGTTTATCAGGTTTGTATATCGTTTTTTTCTTCAATATTTATAACTTCACTTTCCATTACAGACTTTGGTGTATATTTTAGTATCTAGGGCACCATGTACACACCTTTATCCTGCACTACAATCTAGGTAATGATAAGATAATCCTGGAGCTTTCTGAGCTATGTCGTCGCTGGTGATGGTGCAACCCATCCTGAGGCCAGGCTCGGAAGAGCAGCGATCGTCCCCAGAGAGATACGTTCATCAGTTTTAATGTACAGTACTGTGAAATAAAATAGGCTTGTTCCTTGATGACCAAACCACATACCAAGAAGACGAAGAAACGACGATGTTTCGGTCCGTCCCGGACCATTATCAATTCGTATGTGATACGACTTGATAATGGTCCATGATGTACCGAGATGTCGTTCTTCGTCTTCGGGTGTGTGGTTTGATCATCAAACCTTCAGCCACCTTGTGACTCGTCGACAGACTTATATAAATTAATATTATTCAATAAAATTCAATGTATAGTTAAGCAAATGTTAAGTGTTTTGGTTCTCTTGGCAATTGTGTGTTATATGTGGTGGTCTGTAAATGCCTCATGTGGGTGAAACATTTATAGACTTGCGATTCGAATAGAGGATGACAGGACGTCCATCAGTTGGGTGCAAAGCGTTTTTCATTCATAAACGGGGGAGGGGGGATGGGGCTAGACGGCTGGATGAAAGAGGGTTTGATCTTCGTTGATAAGGACGGGTTGTGTTACAGGATGAGAGAGCTACGCCCAGTGTTCAATCGAACACTAGAGTAGCCCCTCATGGGCCCATAGGAGCTGCCTCGTGTGTCAATAGGCCTTCTGCACTTACCTTTCTTCTTATGTTCTTACATGACAAAGATTATTAAGAAAATAACGCTTTCGAGCTACAGTACTAATAATTTTCCTATCCAATCAAACTCATTTAAATTCTTCCACCCGTCAACATCTCTGCAAAAGAAGGGAAGGGAACTATTATGGGAAAGCGTCAAGCCATTACGACTATATGCAATGGGAAAGAAATAAGGATTTGGGCTGGGACGGGGGGAAGGAATCTCACCTGTCCCATCCCATCATCAGGAATCATTCAGCGGTCAATCCCCGACCGTCCAACCACTTGGACGGTCGGGGATTGAACGCAGACCTGCAAGAAGCGAGACCGTCGCTTTTACCTTCTAGTCCAAGTATTTGGCCCTGCAAAAGAGAAATTTCGTATTGTTTCCTTAGCTTGAATCTATAGCTGTATGTTCTTGAAGTTGCAAGTTTGCAAAAATAATCCTCGTCAACTACGTGTTTGTCACTGTTTCTTATGTGGTAAACATACCTCTTCTCTTCTCTTAATTCTGTCTTCTAGCTTTGGCATATTTGGCGCCTCCAGCCTCTTCTCGTAGCTCTTGTTTTGAAGTTCCGTAAGCCATATAGTAGCTTGTGCAGTCTTAGTAGTGTGTCTTTGCACCCTTTCTTGTTATTGATGTTTGCGTAAGATGTGTTTTAAGATGTAGGGACAACAAATTTCTCTTAAGTGTTAGAAGAGGAGGTACTTGTGGAGCGGCTGACAGGGTTGTCATATAGGAGAAGTGTGCTTGGCTCACACCTCTGGCCTCACAACTTGGCAAATTGTGGCAGTTGCTAGGATGTGTGCTCTCTCAACACATACATATTTAGCAAGAGCTTTTTATCGTAACGTCGTGTTTCATATCAGGGCGAGACGAGATGCCTCACGGCTCAGCCAAGTGTGAAAGATTGCCAACATGTCGTGTGTGATTAATCAGACGATAACGTTCAAAGCTTCAGGATGATTAGTGAGAAAACTCGTCACCCCGTCTCTTCTCGCTCGTCACCAGAACCCGGGAGGAAATGAGGCGGTGGTATCAAGGGAAAGAAGTGGTGACAGTACCAAGGGGAACACGGAGGTCTTGGTGTAGAGGTAGGTACCAAGGAGCGCGGGCGGTGGCTGGCGGTTGTACCTCTGGCGTGAGTGGTGGTAGGCATCGCTTCATCACTGCCAGCCACACCACAGTTTGTCAACGGGTTTACAAACGTCAGGGACGCCAAGTAACCATCAAAGTTCCATGTCTTTCTGCACAAATGGTTAAATTTATCTTTTAATTGACACATTAGTTTGAATGTCCAATATATGATAATTCATGTTATAAATTAAGGAAGCTTGGTAAATTTTTGGTAATTGGAGTAAAAAGGGGGATGCAAAGGGAAGGTTGTAGACTATAGGGGGTTATTACACAAGTGGTTTGCATTTTAAGACATTTGCTACACTGCATCACACACTGTGTTAAAACTGGTCAAACCTAACCTAACACATAGGCTAGCATAACTTTTATCAACCCTAACATAGCTTAAGTAGCCTAGTTTAGCTAATCTAGCTTATTCAAACAGCCTAGTTTAAATAACCTAGCCTAACCTAAACTAATCAAATCTAAACTAGGTATTATTATACAAAAACTAATATAACCTCAGTGTACAACGGAAAACTAAAAAATAATATATATATATATAATAATATATATATATATATATATATATAATATATATATATATATATTATATATATATAAATATTTTGTTTCAAAGTTGGTTCTTTTCTAACAATAATAATATATAAGGAACTTGATATAATGACTTAATATGTTAGTTTGTGAGGTTTAGATAGATTAGTTTGATCAAATTTCTATGGTCGTTTTGACTCAAATAACATGAAATCTCAATCATATATAATACAATGAAAACTTTTATCATTAAATTATATCGAACAGAAATTAGGGAAAGATTAGGAATATTATTAAAAATTGACTGGTCAGATAACTGTTCATGACGGAGATGAGTAGTATTTTCAAAAAATACTTTGTCTGTATTTACTAAAGAAGAATTAAAACATTATGCCTTCAGTCAAACAAGTCTATATTGGTGTCGAAGAAGACAGGTTGACTAGTTTAATAGTTACCAGGGAGGATGTTATTAAACAAATGGAAAAAACCCAAGCCAAACAAATCCCCAGAGCCAGGCGAAGTGTTTGCCAAGGAGCTTAAAGTCTGCAAAGAGGAGCTTTATGAGCCATTGTCTACCATATTTAATAAATCATTATTCAGGCAGTGCCAGCGTCGTGGAGGGTGCTATTGTGGTACCAATTTTCAAGAAAGGAGATAGATCACTTGCGTCGAAATGTCGGCCTTAGCCTAACGTCCAAAATGGGGGGGGGGGGGGGAATTCTTGAATCGATAATTGCAAGAACCATTTGTCTTCATCTTCTAACAAAAAAATAAATTAATGATTCTCTTGTTTGACAAATTTGCTATCATTCAATTCCAGAATAATTGAGGCAATTGATGGTAGAAAGGTTTGTGGTCATGTGAACCTTGACTTTAGCACAACGTGTGGTACAGTGCCATATGAAAGACTGATTAAAAAAGATAGAGGTTTGGAAACAGGGTTCTTTATTTGTGGAACCATAGGTACCTGGGTGTTAGTCAGCTGTCACGGGCTGCTTCCTGGGGGTGGAGGCCTGGTCCAGGACCGGGCCGCGGGGACACTATAAAGCCCCGAAATCATCTCAAGATAACCAGTTACCAGGCAACATAATAGAAGTAGGCAGACGATGATTCACAATAACGTGTGTGGTTTAAGTCTTCATATCTTTACCCATCAGAAGATGAGGACTCGACGACGTTTCGGTCCGTTCTGGACCATTAACAAGTAGATTGTGGCAAAAGCAACTTGATAATGGTCCAGGTCGGACCGAAACGTCGTTGTCTCCTCATCGTCTGGTGTGTGGTTTAGACTTCATAATAGACGGAGGAGTCCATGATTGTTTCAAGCGTAGGGTAGACATATCCATGAATTAGTTTTGGTGGATATAAATAGGAGCTGCCACGTATGGGTCAATATTATTTTACCTTGATTGGTTACCTTGGCAACGTGCTGTTGCCCGATGATACAACAAACTTGTAAGATATAGTTTGTGTACAACGGCTTGATGACATCCTGACTGCCCCCCGCAGTCGTTTGTCCCTCGATAGAATTCTTGGCGACTCTGATACTTTTGATATCGTTCGCCTTATGCGTTTTTGTTCTCGTATTGGCATCCTTGGTGATATTTAGCGCCCTCTGATTATCCCGCATTTTTGATGGCGCTACATAGCCTTCCCGGTTTGGTGCCTTCTATTGATAATTACTTACTTACTTGATGACATCCTTGCCCAGGAGATAACCGCCCAGTGTGGTAGAGTATCGTTATAACTGCCATGTGGTCTACTGGTGTATTGTGTGGAGGCAGTACTGAGAGCTGCGGTAAACGCTAAGCTGTTACGAGGGCGCGTCTGGACCGTTGCAGCTTTGCTTAACATAATCCAGCTTTACTGTGCCACGCCGAGAAACTTGGTGGTGCACGATATAAAACACATCTCTGAGATTGGTACTTAACGAAGGGGGCCTTCTTGCTTGTGTTGATGTGTTGCTCTTGCCGTAAGTGGTGGTGTTGGTTGTGTTGTCATTAGTAGTGGTTCATGTGGTGTTACACAGGTGTTTGTGGCTCGTGTGCTGCACTCGTCTCCTGCACGCCGGACTATTATTGAACCGTCTGGCTTGTTATTCATGTTGGTGGCGCTGATGGCTTTCGTAGGTGGTGGGTGGGACCTTGCGATGATTTCGGGGCTCAACGTCCCCGTGGCCCGGTCTTCGACCAGGCCTCCTGGTCGAGGTTGGTTAGAGAGAAATGTGTGTAGAAAAAAAATAATAAAGGAAAAATTGGTTAGACAGGCTGGGTCCAAGAGCTAATAACTCGATTCTGTAGATACAAATAGTAAATACACAGTGAGAGAGAGAGTAGAAGGGTGAGAGAGTGTGTGACTGATCCAACAAATGACTACTTGAGTTCAACTCGAAACATGTTCCTCTGAGGAAAGCCAGAAAGAGGTCGAACGTAGAAAGAGAACGCAGACGACACTACAAAAGAAGAAAAAAGTTAACGGAAATGCTGAAGCAGACACGACTTTACAAAGAAGGAATAATTTAAACAGGGAGATTGAAAAAATCGAAGAGAGACTGAAGCAAGCAGTTAGTATGGGACTACACGTGTGAAACAACTCTGGCTAACACCTACATTGACTTAGAGTTGCACAACCGGATGGCGCTGCCACACACAAGGAATCAGCCAAATCCCGTAGGTACAGAGAACTGGATCACCACTACAATTTTGTCCTCGTTGCTTCTGAGACAATCGGTGCTTGGGGTAAGAGTGCCACCAGTTTTTTTTTTTTTAAGGAACTGGGTTCTAGGCTAATTGAAACAACAAGAGACCCTAGAGCTGCCAGCTTCTTTTCCAGCGCCTCAGCGTGGCGATACAGAGGGGAAATGCACACTGCATTCAGGGTTCCTGCCCGCTGTTCCTGTCTGAGGAGCTGGAGGAACTCGACAACTTATGATAATCATTTTTGTACCCAATATGTAACTGCTTTTTTGTAACAGTTATATATATATATATATATATATATATATATATATATATATATATATATATATATATATATATGGACACAGGCACGTATATACTAGCAATGTGTGTGTGAGGTGTTGTTGATGAGAGCCGTATTGTTCTGCCTCCCAGTGTTACGTTTTCCATTGTTAGGATGATGGCGGACAAGCCCTGAGATAGTTGTGTCTGAGAATGGGCTGCGTAGTGGCAGGCCCCGTCCCGCCGTGTAGCGGCAGGCCCCGTCCCGCCGTGTAGCGGCAGGCCCCGTCCCGCCGTGTAGCGGCAAGCCCCGTCCCGCCGTGTAGCGGCAGGCCCCGTCCCGCCGTGTAGCGGCAGGCCCCGTCCCGCCGTGTAGCGGCAGGCCCCGTCCCGCCGTGTAGCGGCAGGCCCCGTCCCGCCGTGTAGCGGCAGGCCCCGTCCCGCCGTGTAGCGGCAGGCCCCGTCCCGCCGTGTAGCGGCAGGCAGGTGTGAGGAAGGGGGGAGGGGTTGGTGGTGTAAGTACGCGTTTACACGCCCAGATTACCAATACCTTTTGCAAGTACAGTTTGACC
>WNGS01158745.1:10053873-10086521 GCA_020271785.1 Procambarus virginalis | reverse complement strand
CTATTTATTAACCATGTCTTGGCTTTCATTTAAGATATATTTATTTGAAATGTAGTCACATTATCGTCTACATCTTTGTTTATGCTGACATATACACCTTTGATGTTACTTTGCACATATGCAAATGAATTACACAATTAATTCACTTGTTTGCAGGCCTTCACACTCCCTGAGATAGCCACCACGTAACTGTAAAAAGGCATATATCTTCAGCTTATATTTCTATCTTTATTATGACATAGAAAACTTCGTTTATTACAATATTTAGATTAAATTAACATTGATCTTCGAAAGATCATAGATCCTATCGATAGGGAGAGCGTCGGCCAAGAAACCTTGTTTAAAATATGAATATCTTTCCTGCCTAATAAGATATAATCTCTGTGATGGATTCACAAAAACTATTTTATCTCTGCGTTTCTGATAACATATACAAATATAAGTTTCATTTGCGAATCTCTATTAACTAAGCAATATATCAGAGAGCGTGTTAGGTTCGGTGTTCTATGAACGAAAAGGACATGAGTAGTTTAAGTAGCGAACGCATACAAACGAATAACGATAGTATCTATATAGCAAAATTATTGTCCTGTGGAGTTGATTTAACTTCCAGACACATTTTTTTAAATAAATATTAAATATTTTGTGGGTATTTATGAAAGATATTATTACAAATACCCATTCTACTTGTTAATATCATTAATTAAATTTGCGACAATTTGAGCAAAGAAGTGCGACGACTGGATCACGGTGTACAGGAGGCTGACATGGCAGCAAACACTCTCCAGGCGACCATATATCTTGGATAAGTCGCTCCACAATTTTGTCGCTTGGATCGTCGACTTCCTATGGCGTCACCTGCTACATATTTACTTCGAATTTCGATATGAAATTACATTATTTCAGAGTGAAAATAGGTTTGATCGTGTTCTACGTGCAGCACCAACATTACAGTAAGTAAATATATCATATTTCTTCATTACTTACGTAATACTAGGAGGATTTGGGTAGATTTGGGTAGATTTGGGTAGATTTGGGTAATTCTACGGACCCGTTTGTCTTTGTCCTTCCTGAAAATTCCCCTAAGAATGTTGTATGTGGTTATGTCTCCCTTTACTCTTGACACATATATGGATCATCCAATAAAATCAGCAGACTTCTAGATGTTACTACTGCTTGGCTTAGACTCGGTTACGAGTATCTCTGGGAATTCTCATTATCTGCTGATGTAGACCTGACCAAATGTAAACTGTATCAACAAAATTATTCGCACACCCTCCGTCACTATGTGATGGAGTGCGAAAAGATACGTGAATTCAGAGACAATTCTATAACCAATGTTCCAGCGATGTGTAAATATTTCATTCAAAATGACCTGCTACCAGAGATTTTAGCCAAATATCCCCAGTTTGCTAACTGTAGGTAGTAACTAAGTGATTGTAACCTATCCACCGCTGCCCACTGGATGGGGGGCGGTGTGCAGGACAAACATATAAATTGTGACACTAGCTCTCCACATATGTCAGTTGCTTAATTTAGAACCTGTACTTGAGGTCGATCTCGAACCCATTGTTGATCTGACGACTTATACTGAATTTTGTAATTAGCTCATCAAGATTGTAACTTGCTTAGCTAAATGAATTGTGGAGTTCAGTCCCTGAGCCCATTATGTGCCTCTGTAACCCTTTCCACTACCGCCCACAAGATGGGTATGGGGTGCATAATAAATTAACTAAACTAAACTGCAGATAGAGGTTATTTTTGACCACGAAATTACGACTGAAAAAGCCCGATATGCCTGTACCCTGCCAACACTTCCCTCGGGGTATGCTCGCCGCCTCCGCTGTCATCAACGCCCCATCACCAGACACCAGGACGTGCACAACGCTGAAGGCCGCTCTTCTACAGGCAGCGATGAAACGCCGCATTCAACAACGGGATCAACTCCTTACTGACAAAAGGTTAGCAGACAAAACACCAGCCCAGCTTCTGCGGCACATTCAGTATGTAATGCATACTGCATATATGGCCCAGCCCCCAACGAAATTGTGCGATCACTCTGGATACAACTCTGTCCAAAACACATTCAGCCGGCCCTATTTAGTATGAATAATGACCCCCATTACTACAGCTGGCTACACTGGCAGGCCGGCTGTATACGACATCTGATAACGCTACGATGCCCCACCTCAGTGATACACAGCAGACTACAGACACCCAACAACTCGACGTCCTCCAGAACCGGCGTTTCTTCCGCCCAGGAAGGACGTACCACGCGAATCCAGTATCGGGCTCTAGGCGACAGCGAGAACACCGAGGAGAGCTTTGTTCTTACCACCAGAGGTTCGGACACCAAGCCCACAACTGTAGGGCTCCTTGTTCCTGGTCGGGAAGCTACTTCGGCTGGGACTGTTAACGGCCAGTAACCCCCGTTAGGTCCAACCCTGCACTACTCTACATATCTGACATCATAACCAAACGCCGTTTCCTCGTTGACACAGGTGCAGCAGCTAGTGTATTGACTCCCCTATTGGTCAAACCAACCCGCACTCCTGGTTTGGACTTACGTGCCACCAATGGTACGTCCATCTGATGATGATGAAGATTAAGCAACGCAAAAGGTGGTACGGGCATGAATAGCCCGTAAGTGGTGACCCCTTTTGAGCCATTACCAGTATCAAGAGATGATACTGGAGATCTATGGAGGTGCGACTGCACCCTACGTGACGGGAGATGTCTCCCGTGGGAAAGTGTTGACGTCCATCTACTGGCAGACCGGCTTTATACGACGTCATACGACGTATGGGACCCGTGCCCTGGTTCTCGATTTCGCCTCTGGGTCGCTTTACGTGGACTCCTCCTAGCGGATGTGGAACAACCCATTCTTGGGAGGGATTTCCTGCAACACCATCGGCTTATTGTGGATCCTTACAGGTGCAGTACTTCGTATCTCTCGTATATGACCGAAAGGGTAAGATTAATGATTCTAACACGAATCTTCTCAATATTTCTTATGTTTTTTGTTCACTGTTGAGGGAAGNGAGGCTGACTCCATACACAGTTTCATATGTAGATGTGACAAAGCCAGTGGGCTTAGGAACATGTACACCAGTTGATTGACACAGCTCGTGTCAGCTCTTAGAGAGGTGGAACCAAAGAGCCAAAGCTCAACCCCAACAAGCACAACTAGCTGAGTATAACTAGGTGAGTACACACACACTGTAATCACTGGTATATCTATGATAACTTTTTTAATGAATTCATGGAATAGAACTTGCATCTTGGTGGGCCCAGACACACGTTACTCTTATAGATGACAATAGCTTAATGTGTGCATCAGGAGACACAGGACATGAGTTCGATTGCACCACAATGATCTTTAAAGATGTTCTCATCTATATCTATACATTACAATGTTTGACTGTCTATCTGTTCGAGGTTGAAGGTCAGATGATTAAGTTTAGTCTCACCTAACTTTGCACAATGATTGCTGTGGGGGGTATGCGCCCAACATGCTCGGGGTCGACGTTGCCACAACTCAAGAGAACAGCAGGCCACGGTTACATACTAAATCCCATGATGACTTTGGCACACCGCCGGTTACCATCTGGCTAAATATTTTGAAAATAAAAGTTCCAAATGAACTATTTTTCCTTGCAAGACTGTAAAACATTAAGCACTAATCTCGGGAAAAGTTAGTTATTTTCTACTTATCATACACTGCCCGTAGCAGCGAAAAAACGTAAGTTTAAAAATGTCAACACCTCCACGGGTCAGCCCCTCTTCCCCCAGCCCTAGCCATCAGAGACGGTGGTGAGAAAGTGAGAGAAACAGAGAGCAGGAGAGAACGAGAGGGATAGGGAGGGGAGGAAAGAGTGTGAAGGAGATAAGAGGAGAGACAGGGGTTAGAAAGAGAGCGGGAGAATACTATGGAGATATTTTGACGACAATAATGCGAATCAAAACCTGAACAGTATACATGAGATCATGTGTAGGAGGACGACGACAGGTGACCAGAGCAGGAGCACTGACCTTGGCGCCGCAGTTGAGAGCGAAGTGAACTCTTGGGTCGAGGTGACGGACGCTGTACTGGAGGCGAGGGTCACCAGCTGGCAACACCGGCGACCCAGTGCTTGGGTGACTCTTGTTCCCTGCCAGGAACACCCCAGTGTCAGTTGTAGCAACACACACACACACACACAGCAGTGTCAGTAGCAGCAACACATACACACACACACACACCAGTGTCAGTAAGAAGTGTTCGGACGTCATCAGTTGAGTCGTGTGTAAACCGTTTTTTAATTCATAAACAGCTGGGGTTTGGCGGGTGCATGGAATCACTTTTGGATCTGATTGATCCCGACAGCATCATCCTTGTGCCTATGTCAAGCCAGCAACTAGACTTCACAAACACTGGCTCAATGATCGTTAACCTAACCGCCAAATACCCTGTGTATGATGGAAACATTTTTCACATCACATAGCTAATTGCATTCGAGTTTGCTTGAACTGTTTTTCAGTAGCTTGTGTTTGGATAACACTGCTCTAAATAGTTCATACGCATCAACCATATACCATAGAGCATCACATGCTCTATGGTATATGGTACAAGCCACGTACCCCAGACCTGTACCTCTAGGTACTACAAGCCACGTACCCCAGACGTGTACCTCTAAGTATGCCGTGCTCAATCTGGTCGAGGGTGAAGGAGTGGGGACCGATGAGGTAAGCGGAGTAGGTCCAGAAGTGGTCCACCTCCAGGGTGGAGGCCGGCAGCTCCTCCAGCTGACTCACGCTCTCCATCGTCAGGGCGTTGTACACGTCTACACGTCCCTCAGTGTAAGGCAAATAAACATATACAATGCTCCTACTCCAAAATAAATAAATATATATATATATATATATATATATATATATATATATATATATATATATAATATATATATATATATATATATATATATATATAAAATGTGTGTGTGCGCGCGCGCACCCTAGGCGTACTAGGGTGCACACTAGGCCATCACCATACCAGCCTGCTCACAAAAAGAGGTCTCAGAAGTATGGGATACTCATAAGACATAATTCCTTGTCTTGAAATAATACAAAGCACAACCAGGAATCTTTTGGGCATGGCGGTTCAGTGCTAGAGCGACGGGCTCCTACACGCGGGCCCTCAGTTCAATTCTTCGACCATCCAAGTTAGTTATTATATATATATATATTGTTTACCGTTGTGAACATGAGTGAACAAAAGGATACTGATAAAGAAGGCTTTTTTCTCGTTGTCGTCCAGAGTAGAGACATCCACCTCCTGCAGTCTGGTGGCCAGGGTCCGGTACTCCCTGTGGGGCAGTGTGTGGTGAGGCTCGTCACTCATCCCTCGCCTGTACTGTGTCCCCTCGCCTGTACTGTGTCCCCCTCACCTGTACTGTGTCCCCTCACCTGTACTGTGTCCCCTCGCCTGTACTGTGTCCCCTCACCTGTACTGTGTCCCCCTCACCTGTACTGTGTCCCCCTCACCTGTACTGTGTCCCCTCACCTGTACTGTGTCCCCCTCACCTGTACTGTGTCCCCCTCACCTGTACTGTCCCCCCTCACCTGTACTGTGTCCCCCTCACCTGTACTGTGTCCCCTCACCTGTACTGTGTCCCCTCACCTGTACTGTGTCCCCTCACCTGTACTGTGTCCCCTCACCTGTACTGTGTCCCCTCACCTGTACTGTGTCCCCTCACCTGTACTGTGTCCCTCGCCTGTACTGTGTCCCCTCACCTGTAGCACTCACCTGTACTCCTGCGAGTGCCTGAGTGCCACATAATCAACAGTGCCTTTCACGTCATCCAGGAAGGCGTTGGTGAGCCTGCAGAGACAATGTCGACTACATGACAGTTTATTATAATGATCATCAATGATTAGCAGTAAATATTCATATAAGAGACGAGTTTCATGCTACAGCAGCCAAGTGAGTGTAGTGAGTACCTGAGCATAGCCGCCTGCAGCAGCTGGGAGACTACCAGGGCGTGTGAGGGCCCGTCAGTCTGCGCGCCACACGCCTCCACCAGGGCGTGTGAGGGCCCGCCAGTCTGCGCGCCACACGCCTCCACCAGGGCGTGTGAGGGCCCGCCAGTCTGCGCGCCACACGCCTCCACCAGGGCGGGTGAGGGCTCGTCAGTCCCCACGCCACACGCCTTCACCAGGGCGTGTGAGGGCCCGCCAGTCTGCGCGCCACACGCCTCCACCAGGGCGTGTGAGGGCCCGCCAGTCTGCGCGCCACACGCCTCCACCAGGGCGGGTGAGGGCTCGTCAGTCCCCACGCCACACGCCTCCACCAGGGCGGGTGAGGGCTCGTCAGTCCCCACGCCACACGCCTTCACCAGGGCGTGTGAGGGCTCGTCAATCCCCATGCCACACGCCTCCACCAGGTTGAGCACCTTCACCGTGGCAGACATGTGTCTCCAGCTCTGGTTCCTCCTCCTCTCAACCTCTGTAAATACCATGCTTGTCACACACAGGTTACTGCTTATATCCTGGTCTTGCTGGAGAACACGTTTGGTAGTACTGTGTATATTGCTTCACTATGGTACTGTGTTGTATACTGTGTAATGCGGTACTGTGTTGTGTACTGTGTAATGCGGTACTATGTACTGTGGTACAATTTGCGCCTTCGGCAAACTATTCCATTTCTTTCATTTGCTATTCAATTTGTGACCTGTACTCAGTGTTAAGCTGAGTGCTTTACCCCAAGAGTGCGTCAGAGTACTGACGCACTCTGTGCTCTATGTCACCGCTGCACCAGGAAGTGCATGGTGCAGGCCGGAGGGCACTGACGTGTATGGTATACACCGCGTATGGGAAAGTATGACAACAAGCATGATTCTCCGTGCTCCGTACCGTGTCCCCCTCGCCTGTACCGTGTCCCCCTCGCCTGTACCGTGTCCCCCTCGCCTGTACCGTGTCCCCCTCGCCTGTACCGTGTCCCCCTCGCCTGTACCGTGTCCCCCTCGCCTGTACCGTGTCCCCCTCGCCTGTACCGTGTCCCCCTCGCCTGTACCGTGTCCCCCTCGCCTGTACCGTGTCCCCCTCGCCTGTACCGTGTCCCCCTCGCCTGTACCGTGTCCCCCTCGCCTGTACCGTGTCCCCCTCGCCTGTACCGTGTCCCCCTCGCCTGTACCGTGTCCCCCTCGCCTGTACCGTGTCCCCCTCGCCTGTACCGTGTCCCCCTCGCCTGTACCGTGTCCCCCTCGCCTGTACCGTGTCCCCCTCGCCTGTACCGTGTCCCCCTCGCCTGTACCGTGTCCCCCTCGCCTGTACCGTGTCCCCCTCGCCTGTACCGTGTCCCCCTCGCCTGTACCGTGTCCCCTCACCTGTACCGTGTCCCCTCACCTGTACCGTGTCCCCCTCACCTGTACCGTGTCCCCCTCACCTGTACTGTGTCCCCCTCACCTGTACTGTGTCCCCCTCACCTGTACTGTGCCCCTCACCTGTGCCCTTCAGGCAGACTGCTCAATACTACAAGACACAGGTATCATTCCGGGGTTTTTCCATGGGGGTTAAAGGTCAGGAGTCGCGGGTCTTAAGGTCATGTGGTCGGCTTTAATCTCTTAACTTCAGACATTTGGATTAAAGTTTGGTTTAATTGATCTCTGGGAGACTCTGGGCGCTTCTCAGTAAGTGCGGCCCCAACACTTTGTTTACTGTGTTATATAACAGGAAGGCGCTGCTAAGGTTAACCCTAACTTGGATAAGCTTATAAATATTGCGTACGAAAAACCAGAGGTTTAAGAGGTTGGTAGAGGGTGCTACGGTGACGGGTCAGAGGCGCTCCGGGAGGCAAGCATTGTACACTAGACACCCCCCCCCTCACGGTAGCTACTGTTCATATGTACAATAACATCGACTGGGGTTGACTAGGGCCTATCGTAGCTTATGTAATGCTCTGTCCTACCGCTCACAGCGCGAGTATGGGGTGCACAACAAACTACCGCTCACAGCATGAGTATAGGGTGAAGAACAAACTATCGCTCACAGCATGAGTATATTTAGAGAATCTCGATATACCGTCTTATATTTTGAGTGGGGAGTCCGTATAAACAACTGGGCCTCTACCCTTCAGACCGAACTATTTGCCTTGCTTCTTGTACTGAAATGTGTAAAAGTCTCCAAACTTGATACATTAATTGTAAGTGACTCTTTTATCATCCTTAATTGCTCTCAACTCTTTAAGACATAACTAACATGCTCGTGTCTGAAGCTAGACACAAATACAACATAATTATTAATGATGGTAACAGAGTCCATTCCATGTGGACGCCATCTCGTGTTGGCCTCTGAATGCATGATAGAGCTTATGAGTTAGCCAAAGAATCTGCCGTTGAACGAAACGTTGGAAACGTTGTAAAATAAATATATAAATATATATATATATATATATATATATATATATAATAAAATATAGGTTCAGGTTGAGAGTCTGCAGCATACTGCCGCCTCTCGTACACACCTGTGTACACTCGTGTCGTACACACTTGTGTACACTCGTGTGCGCGCTTAAGCATCAGTTTGGCGCTTCTTACTTATACAAACGTAATCTCTGTAAACTGATAACCTATATATGTTTGATATAAAACACTGGTATGCATTCTCTTACCGTGTATGGCGCTTAGATTGTTGGTGAGGCAGCCGTGGGAGGAGGCCCCAGCAGTCCGCCCTGTTGACAGTGGCCGGGGTGGTGAGTGGTGTCGGGCCGGACCCCTAGCAACAGTCTCAGTGGTACAGTACAGTGACTCCTCCATCCCTCCCTCACTACTGAGGCCACCGGCGCTGGTGGAGGGGGTGAGGGGGGGTGGCCACCCACACCTCACACCTTGCATTCTTTATGGATTCCACTAGTCTCTTAAAATACTTATATATTAGTAAAAGTAAAGCACCGCAATATTGATGTTTTCAGTGCCTCGGCCTCGATAGGTTAGGTGGGTTGCTTGTGTTTGTATGTCTCTTGTAAGGCACAATTTTTTTTAATTTTGCCTCGAGGGGCGAGTTTATTGGGCAGCGTCACTCATCCTGTGAGTGGACACACCGTCATAGCAGCATATACAACACTCCCCAATAGGAAGAAAACCCGCTGGGTTGTTCATCCTGTCATTTGTACCCAGACACAGCTGGGACCTGCTTAACTGTCTCAAGTGAACAGCTTCTCAAACTAACAATCTTCTCAAAGATTAACATTCGTCAACCTTAAAATCTTACGTTATCTTCGGGTGCAAAATGGGGGAATCTTTTAATAACAGTATCTATATTTGACAAATAGTATTTTCTTAACTCAACCAATGTGGGGTTTATTATTCTACACATATTTCCAATGTCTCTTAGATGTCCACATTCTCTCGGGTAATGGTTAAGGCGATGTCCGTCACTCTCCCCGCAAATTCTGCAGCTAATTCGCTTCTCAACTGTTGCTTCCATCAAAAATCTCCATGGATATTTGTATCCAAAACGAATTCTTGCTATTAATAATTAGCTCCCGCGGCCTCCTTCTATTCGTCCATATTGATTGGGATTGCCAGCTGCAACCATGTTGTACCAGCATAGATTCACTGATTTGTTCTTCTATCCTCCTTTCTTCAGTTACCTTAATTGTCGCGGTGATATTGCATGATGATACCTCTAATTTTTAGAAGAGTCTTGGGTATGAAGTATTCAATATGGTCTCCTTCAGCAGTGTTCTCCCAGCACATTTGCTCGTTCATTTCCACAGATTCCAACATGGGAGGGGATCCACAGAAATTTGACGACTCTTCCCTAATTGGTTAGTACTCTCACAGCTCTCTTGATTTTGTGGCTTGTTTGTGATTCAGTGTGGTTCCCGCAATGAACCACCGGAGAACAGTCCGAATGTTGCCGGATGGTAGAGCCCTGAGTGACCCAAACCCTCCGAAGCGCAACCAAACAGCCACGAACTCCCAAACCATGCTGTGAGCCTGACGGAAGGATGGACCCCACTGTCCCCGGCCGGCCTGGTGAGCACTGGTCACAAAGCCCCAGCCGAGAGACGACCCGTCCGTGAAAACAGAGTGAAGGCTCAGGGAGGCGCCAAATCACGGAACCCCGAAAACCCCAAAGAGGAAGCCGGCGACGCAGCACCAACACAAGGTCCCCAGAGGACGGACCCAACGATCGCAAGAGAGGCGGAAGGGGGAGTCCCCAAAGGAACCAAAACAGACGCCGAAGTCAAACCCGACCCAGCGAAGTCAAACCTTCGACCAGCACGGCGAAGTTCAGACTCCCACACAACCGCTCGAGCAACCGCCGAGTGACCCAGGACACCCTCAGAAACAGCCGAAGGCGAGACCGCAGCCGCAGCAATGTCCCTGTGGAGGGAAGGACAAAGAAGTGGTCCAACAGTCTTAGACAAGACCCAGCCAGGTCCGAACACGGGACAGAACCAGATGGAACGGCCTCCAGGGCACCAAGAACCCGAACCCGGCAATCTGGAAAGAACCACACCCCTGGCGAGCAGACAAGTGGACCGACTTGCCCGGTAACACGGGGAAAACAGCCCCTTGCTAGCGGGCATCCCACACAGCCCGGGGCACCCGAAACAGAGGTCCCGGGGCAGAGCCGTCCTCCACACCCTCTGCCCCCTAAAGAAAAGAATGAGTCCAGGGGAAAGGCAGCAAAGAAAGGGTCGCTGGTAAGACCCAGAAGCCTTGGCAGGAGGAACAGGCTCGAAAACCTTCGTCCCCAACCCGAACGGGGCAGCCTCAAAACCCCCTGAGTCTTGGCACCGACTAAACCTTGCCCGCCTCGACCCCGAAACCCGCAGACGGTCAGGAGCCGGGAACAGGGAGGGAAAGGGGCAAACAGCACCTAACAAACAGCTTCTCTGAAGTGCTCCCATCTTTTACAGGCGGTGACCTTGGCTGGGCCAGAGAGAGCTTCCTCGAGCACATGTGCAAAATCTCCCACCTTGTCCTAGTTGCGGATCTTGGTGGTGTCGATGCAAGGTCTTGCCCTCCTTTTTCGAGTGATGAATCTTCTTTGTTTGCATCTTGACCCTGCTACATACCAAGGAGTGGTCGGTGTCACAGACAGTACTCTGGTAGTTACGCGTAATCTTAATGCTGGGTAGACTTGCACGCCTGGTAAGAATCAGGTCAAGCTGGTGCCAGTGCTTGGATCTGGGGTGTCTCCAAGATACTCGGTGTTGAGGCTTTGTGCCGAAGAACGTGTTGGTGACACAGACCATGAAGGCAGCAGAGTTCTAGTAAACGTTGCCCGTTCTCATTCATCCTCCCTATGCAGAATTGACCCAGACAAGTGGGCCAAATGTTGTGCTCGGCACCCACTCTGGCGTTGAAGTCGCCGAGGATGAACAGTGGCTCCTTTACAGGGATTCTCGCTATGACTCTTGTTGAGGTCATCGTAGAATTTTTCCTTTGCCTCTGCTGGAGAAGTCAGGGTTGGTGCATATGCACTAATTACATTGACTGGTCCTGTTTGGGAGTGCAGCTGCAGAGACAGAATTCGTTCGGTTTCCCCCGTCGGTGGCATAATGTGTCCCAACAGTGCATTCCTGACGGAAAATCCCACACCATGTTCTCTGGTCTCATCTGGAGGATTTCCTCGTCAGAACAAAGAGAAGGACCTCTCTGTCACAGATCTTGACCCAGGGAGCCTGGTCTCTTGGAGAGCAACAATATCCATCTGCAGTTTGCTAAGCTCCCTATCGATGATTGCTGTTTTTCGGGCATCGTTAGTTTCTTGCAGGTCGTCAGAGAAACCTGGTGTCAGTGTCCTGACGTTCCATGTGCCCAGCTTTAGGGCAGTTGATATTTTCTTTTTAGGTTTGGTATTGCTTGGTGCAAAGTTGTCGGATCACTTGTCGGTTTTCACCCTAAACCCCACGCACCCAGTGAGGTTAACGGACCGTGGCGAGGCAACACCTTATTGGCTGGGGTTTGCCCAGCTTGAGGCGGGCGGTAGCTGCCCAGTGGGGTGTGATGACCACTCCCACCGTCGGAAGCAACCCCTGGCGTCGCACTCTTCGCCAACCAGAAAACTTAAAACCGGTAGACTGTCGCTTCCCGTGTTAGTTCGACGCTGTGAGGTGAAGCTGGAGTGTCCTCACCTGGGCGCAAAGCCTGGGTAGGTAGATATGGAGGAGGAGCTGTTACCCATGCAGCAGGTCCCCCCTCTCCACGTTGCTGAAATTATCCAATAGAAAGGCGAATGCCAATACACATGGTTCCAGCACCGTCGCAGGAGCTGCCAGAACGAGGTCGACGTCAACAACGAACTGCCTTAGGGGCTCCAACTCCGGATTTTTCCTCGAGGTTGACTCCTGAAGCCTTTCCAAAAAAAAGGGGTATGGCCGCAAGGCAGCAGAGGTTTAAAATCAGGGTTTTCCTTCCCCTAGATGGGCTGCCTTCCCAGGCTATTGAGTCCATCTACCCGGAGCAGCTGGTTTTAAGGCGCCAGAGGCACGCCCTCGCCCCTTCTACTGTCGGTAACAGCAGTTCCGCCGGACTTAAAGACTAAGCCACTCGTGCAGGCCAGGAGTTGGACTTGGTTGTCAGAGGCTATTTGAGGCGCACGCTGTACAGGAGCTTTTTATAGGTCATGGGAGCTCTCGTCCCCCATTACCACCCCCTGGCTATGACAACCCCTTGGAACCGAACATTAACTTACGAACTGGAGTGCTATGCAGCCGGCGCAGTGAAGTCTGGGGGCCGCCCCCCCTCTTCCCGTCTCTGGGAGGGAAGGGCTGTGCGGACGAGCGGTGTGGCAGTAGTGTGTTATGTTTGCTTGTTTCCTTGGGGTTGTAGGGAGTTCTACCTCTCTGTTCGGTTTTTGTTGTTAGTTTCTTACCATGTGGGGTTTGTTTTGTTATGCCTTCCTTTCTGGGTGCCTAACCCCGGTCGATGGCAGATAAGGAAAAACCCCGACCACGGGGTTTTTCCAGGGCCATTGCTCCCTGCAACCTCTCTGAAGGGGCCAGGTTCTGGCTCATGGTCCCTGGTAGGTCTGAACTCCATAGCTATGTCCCGGTCTAATATAACATACATTAGCCCGATAAGCTCCAGGGAGCCATAGAGGCTCCCCACAGAAAATATATATTTGAGTCTTTTTCATTTAGTTCTATGGTCTTTCTCCTTATAATACCTTTTTATACCAGAATATTAAAAATATAATTGTGCACACGTGTGTACTCACCTAGTTGTGCTTGTGGGGGTTGAGCTTCCGCTCTTTGGTTCTGCCTCTTAACTGTCAATCAACTGGTGTACAGATTCCTGAGCCTACTGGGCTCTATCATATCTACATTTGAAACTGTGTATGGGGTCAGCCTCCAACACATCACTGCCTAGTGCATTCTATTTGTTAATTACCCTTGATATTAAAAAGACCTTTCTAATATCTCTATGGCTCAGCTATGGTTGAGGGGGCCTGACAGCTGAGTGGACAGCACTTCGGATTCATAGTCCTGAGGTTCCGGGTTCTATCCCCAGTGGAGGCAGAAACAAATGGGCAGAGTTTTTCACCCTGATGCCCATGTTACCTAGCAGTAAACAGGTACCTGGGAGTTAGACAGCTGCTACAGGCTGCTTCCTGGGGGTGTGTAACAAAAAGGAGGCCTGGTCAAGAACCAGGCCGTGGGGATGCTTAGCCCTGAAACCATCTCAAGATAACCTATAACCCTCTGGGTACTCAGTTTCAACCTGTGTCACTCTATACACCCCATGAAATGGGAAACAGCAGTGATAATATATGCTCAGTGTATGAATAGTTTACTAATACTTCAATATGAGGTAAGGCAACAAATATAAACCCATTTACCACGTATGCGAGACATATTACTGTGCCTCATTTAGCAATGCAGTACTGATTGAAAGTAAACATTCACCACTACAGTATAACACAAGCAAAAAAATACTGTACACTGCTGTCGAATAAACGACGCACATGATGAAAAACTCTTTTGAATAATAAACTTTATTCAGAATATGTACAATATAATCAATTCTAGTGTGACAATTTAACAATGGTGTCATCACAGGCAATGGAGCAGCAGGACATATAAGGAGGAAGTTGTAGGCCTTCTGAGATGATGGCCTTCCATAATATAATGACTATAAATTTATATTTTCTCTCAGTGGAATTTTAAATGCCAATGCAAATACACTAAAAGAAAGTCATAGGAAAGCCACTATAAGTATTGACCATGTATATATATTTATAGCACTTCAACCCTCCTCCAGATCACAAACTATTCCAATGCCTATAGTCAAAATATAAAAACTGACGGAGTAAAGTGGACAGATTTACAATACATTTTATATGGACTGACGTCAGCAACAGTAGTTATTCCTGAATTTCAAACATGACTTCTGATCATATGGGTTATCCTCAATTTGTCTTTAGGTTACCTTCTCATAAAGAACATAAATCAAAAGCTGTGCACATCAAACTACTGGTACATGATGTACGAGAAAAATCCGATCCAATTCCAGACACTACCATTAGTCCACTTTTTCTGCCCCTTTTGGAATATAAAGCCTATATGTAAATTAATATTTAATGTTCTTAAGTCACAAATTTAATATCACTTAAAGACACAAACCAGCACATAATAAGTCCAGAAAGCTTAGAATGTAAAACAATGCAAGAATATAATCCCAAAATTTGGAAAATACAACAATGTAGCACGTGTGCAAGCCAAGACCAGTGAATTACATCTCGCTAATATATGCTCAACCCGTATACTGTCAAAATTCATTAGCATACTTTGAAATTTAATATAAAAGTGCTTACCAACATACTAATAAATTTACATTATCCAATGCCACACAAATCAAGGGATGCCTTTACTTCCCCCCTGAGTCCACTTTCCCTAATTTAAGGAATAAAAGCATTTTTTAACAGTATATAAACAAACAAACAAAATTATGGATCACCAAAAATACTAAGAACTATTATCTGAGACATGTATGGCATGAACAGAAAATGAATCAATATTTTGTGTATTGCTATACAGAGTAATATCACAACACCTTAAGTATTTAATAATGAAATAAAGCAGCATGCAACAAATCTGATGATGTGCAAAAAATACTAAATTTTGACCATTTACAGTGTTTGAGTTATCTTGAGGTTATCTTGAGATTATCTTGATGATTTCGGGGATGTTTAGTGTCCCCGCGCCCGGTCCTCGACCAGTGTTCCACCCCCCAGGAAGCAGCCTGTGACAGCTGACTAACTCCCAGGTACCTATTTTACTGCTAGGTAACAGGGGCATAGGGTGAAAGAAACTCTGCCCATTGTTTCTCGTCCGGCACCCGGGATCGAACCCAGGACCACAGGATCACAAGTCCAGCGTGCAGTCCGCTCGGCCGACCGGCTCCCATGGGTTACCCGCATGTACATAACTGAGCTGGTGCAGTTAAGAGTAACAATGAGGAAGATTCTTGTGCAGTATGTATACTCAAAACCTTTTAGGTTTATAATTAGGAATGTATTACTGAAGTATTTTTTCAAGGTTTGCATATTTTTATAAAACCACATTTGAAAAATTAGTGGGTGCTGAATGTGTTTTTGGCTTGATTCCCCTTTTTCATAGCAAGACAGAAAACAAATTCTATTTGCTCTGATGAAGGCGAATTGAGCCAAAAACGTGTTTAGGCGTTCAGCATTCTCTAATTTTTCACATGTGGTTTTACTGCATACTTGGATCAGTGTTTTTGTGATCATTGTTGCAAGTATATATACTGTATATATACAGTATGTGTGTGAGAGAGAAAACTTGCAGGAAGCCACCAAGGACACTGAAAAGGCAGGAACCTGCACGTGAAGCTGTACCTGGCTGATATCTCGAAGAACATGGGCGAACAAACATGCATTGAGGCACTCAAACTCGCCCTTCAGGTAAATCTGAACCACCGTAATAGTTTCCCACCACTCAAACATGCGGGTACAACAGAACGTGCGCCATGCTCCCAATGAAAAGAAAGAGCAGTCTGCCAACCAGGAAGAATTTGGCACCTTGTAATACACTCTGTAAGGAAAAGAGGAACCAAACTCAAATGAAGAAGGATCTATTGTCAAGGCAAAATCCAGGTCTCGCAGGAGGCAAGGCATAATAGCAACCCGAACCTCCTTAGGTGGGATGCGGGAAGAAAAAAAAAAAACACTCCGGAAAGAGGGAACCTAGGGAACCCAAGGGAACCCGGAACTGAACCCGGGGAGGAGGAGCCGAACTCGTATCAAACTCGTACAGAGGGGAGATAAGAAAACCCCTACACCTGCAACAACAAGCAGGGTCAAATGGGGCCCAAGCCCCCCCAAGTCAACTTCTCCCCAGCCCCAGGGAACCTCCACGTCAGGACCAGGGGCAGAGCCATCCTCCACACCCTCTGCCTCTGGAGAAAAGGCAGAGTCCACCGAAAAAGCTGGGAAGAAGGGGGTCTGCTGGTCCGACCCAAAAGCCCCGGCAAGAGGGACCGGCTCGAATGCCTGCGCCACCAAACCGAACAGGGCAGCCCCCGAAACTGCCCGAGTCTCATCACCATCATACCCTGCCCCCAATTCTGAAACCCTCAGACGTTTGGGAGCCGGCAACTGATGGGGGGGGGGAAGGAAGACAAACAACAGAAATGGAAGGACAAGGGGGAGCGGACGAAACCAAAGTCAAAGCGACTAATGCCCCAAAGTCCGGGTCCCTATAACCAAAGCAGGGCAGCCTCGAAGTATCCGGAAAGGCAACCAACCTAGCCCTTTGCAGCAACCTAGACCTCGTATGTAACACTGAAGCTACCTGCACCTGAATATCAAGATCAGTGGATTGGGTGAACTGGAGTATAAGCAAGGAACACCACTTGCAGGACTCCGGGTCAAAGGTGTCATTGACCCAACAGGCAGCATGGAGACAAAAGCGACGAGTGTCACCCTGAGACAAGGGGACAAAGTAACCTTCTAACTCGTACGAAGCGAGATGGGACTCGGAGGACGCATCCATTGGACCAATGAGCCCCAATGGGGTTTTCCAGGGTCCTTAGGCTGACTGCTAAGAGAGGCCCAGGTAAGGTACTGCTAACCAATTATCCCAGAACTACCAAACAGACAAACACAAGCTGAACCCCTGCAATGTGTGCACTCAGAGGGCCACCAAAATAATACAAGTGGTCTTGTAGCCACACCAGGCAAAAAAAAAAAAAAAAAAAGCAACAGCACAATGTTTCCAAGAGGAACAGAACCAGCTACAATGCATATAAAACAGCTGCTCGGTACCTTGTACCCCTGCCAGTGATGATACTACCTCCTACCCAAGGTCAAACAGTGGCAAGAAAGCCCCAGCTGACCCCAAGGGTGGGCAATGGCCAAGCAGCAAAAGAACCCTGTGGAGGTAGTTCCTGAACAGTTTGTGGAAGTTAACCCCAAACCGCAAGGGCAGTACTTTCAGGGCACTTATGGAAGGTGACCCTAGGCGCATGCAGCCCTAGTACTTCTGGAATTACACCTGGCTTGCACACCACACTGCAGCACAACACCACAAGGCACAGCACTGCTCAAAGATTGGAGCCAGACTCGAACGACTGCCATTCAACACATCAGCCTTAGAACTAGAGTTGGATAGCTGGCACGTGGGGTCTGGGGCTCCTCCTCCCCCCTCCAGGGGAGGGGGGAGCTGCACAGACAGTGGTGCGGCACGGTGGCAATGGTGAAGTCATGCTTGTTTGTTTGCTTTCAGTTTGGGGAGTTCTGCTTTTTAGTTTGGCTTTCGGTCGCAATTTTTGCTGTAGTTTATTTTGGGATGCCTACCTTTCTGGGTGCCTAACCCGGTAGATGGCAGACATAGAATGCTTCCAACCACATGGGGGTTTCTATAGGCCATTGCTCCTTGTGCCTCTCTGAGGGGGCCAGGTTCTAATTGGTAGTCCCCAGTAGGCATAGAACTCCAATCGAATTGACAGATGCCACAGTCTAATACTGTACATACCTATCAGCCGATATGCTACAGGGAACTGGAGGTGGGGCTCTCCACAGAAACAGCCATAGAACTTCCCAAGCTATGTACACGAACGATGAAGATGTCATAAAAGTTGCGCCCACTCGTTCGCTCCATCCTCCTCCCTTGTTTGGGGGGGGGGGGGTATTAGGGGACAGACCATAGCTCACAAGCCACTCTACCATCAGTAAAGTAAATAGACCCAACTTCCTGAAGGGCATCAGGGAGCCACTGGGACTCTCCTAGTAATTGCTGTTTCATTACATTTAACACTGATTTTCTGAGGGGAGCCCCTATGACTTCCTGAAGCTAGCTACCCACAGAAAAGGAAACAAATAGGCACTTACCAGGGAGAGAGTACTGCAGGAATCATTATAAAGAGACAGTTGGCCAAGAAAGCAGACCAAGGCCACACAAGGGTGCCAAGGCCCAGGAACATTGGCCAGATACTGGGATGTCAGAACCCTGTTTGACCTCCAGAACCCCCTGTGCCTGGATATCAGCCCAGGACATATTAGCAAAAACTGCCAAAAGAGCGGCATACTTCCAGATGTCATGGGCATGAGGGTAGACTGCAGGCTGGCTAGACTTGATAACACTACAGACAACCTTAGAATGACAAGTCTTGAAACAGGGGACAAGGAAACAGGATCAACCCACAAAGTATCCCCCGAAGCAGAAACGGTGGCATGAAGGTGGCAACGGAGAGCTGCTACCAGACATGAAACATTATATACCTATGGCTAACGCCCATCTGACAAGTTATGAAATGACCACCACAAATCTTATACAGCTGACTTAAGGAAACTCCTAGGTGTGGCACCATCAACATAGCCACCTGATCACCACAAAGATGTTGTTATTGTTGTTAAAGATTCGCTACCTGGAACAAAATTCCAAGTAGCACGGGACCACAAAGATGGTGATACACTCTCTTCAGAAAAACCAGATGGGATGAGCATAAGAGAAGCTCAAACCAGCGAATTATGTTGTCGAACCAACCCTCTGGATGAGGCGGAGCCGCAGGAAAACGACCCGAGCCTCGCCTCTTCCAAGAGGCTTCGAAACAAGCAGCGCCTGAAACTTTACACATCAGAGAACTGACAGTGGAGTGGCTTGCGAGCCACTGCCTGCCCCCTTCTCCCCCCCAAATGAGAGGGAGGGTGGCATAAATGAGCAGGCACTAGTTTTATGACATTTTCAATCATTTGTTTACATAGGTTGGGGATGTGGCCATTTTCGAGGCTATAGGTCTCAGAGGCAGCCAGCTGTGGTTTGCTCTGACTTGCTGACTTTCTGGGTGCCTTCCTCAGTGGTGGCATAAATGAATAACTTAATATATAAATGCCACGGATCCCTACATCTGTTAGTGGGCCAAGTTCTGGCTTTTGGTCATATTACCTTAGTCTGTTTAAATGACAATGTACTGTAAATAGGATCCAAATTCTGTACTAATATTTATGTATTATCAATAAGAAATATTTTTAGTATATGGCACTTGGTATATTTTTACTTGGTATATTTTTACAACAAACTGTAAATATGGAAAATAAGTTCTAACTGACAATTTTCCAAACAAATTTGTTATTTCTCCATCATTCATTCTGTACTTGTTACCAATGTAGATTTATTTACTGTATCATAAATGTTACACTAGTCAATAATGACATACTGTAACTATCTGTTGCATTATTATATAAACAAAGGCATAAATATCTACTATTTAAACCTATGTTGCTTATGCCTTTGGTCCTAGATATATTATATACATTTTTAACACTTAATACACTACTAATATAGTAAATAATATAGCTATGTCACAATCATATAATCACAAACATTTATATACAAATATATGATTTAAATCTCTGATAAAGATATTTAATAATGCAATACTAACTCATTTTACAAGAAAGTTCATAAAATTCAATTACATTTGTACATGTCATAATTTGTCCACTTACATTAATATTTAATAACATGACAGTAGTAAAGAGAATACCAGTACTGTGTTGCTCATACTTGCACAATGACATTAAAATATTTTCGCTGCCCGATGATGCTAATTCCGTCAAGGAACCAAAATAAAGAGTGTGCCCGATGATGCAAACGGCATCATTAATTTAAATTTTTTTTGAAATGTCATTTATTGTCCAAATACTATGGGACTTGTTTCAAAATGCAGGCTAACTTCTGCCTATTCTCTGCATACCCCATGTGGCATCCTGACCCCACTGTGTAATTACCTAAGTGTAGTTACAGGATGAGAGCTACTCTAGTGGTGTCCCGTCTCCCCAGCACTCTGTCATATAACGCTTTGAAATTACTGACGGTTTTGGCCTCCTCCACCTTCTCCCCTAACTTGTTCCAACCGTCTACCACTCTGTTTACAAAAGTTAATTTTCTTACAGTATTCCTCTGGCAGCTTTGTTTCGTTAGTTTAAATCTATGACCTCTTGTTCTTCAAGTTCCGTGTCTCAGGAATTCTTCCCTATCAATTTTATCGATTCCTGTTATTTTGTACGTAGTGATCATATCGCTTCTTTTTCTTCTGTCTTCTAGTTTTTGCATATTTAATGTCTTTAACCTCTCCTCGTAGCTCTTGTCCTTCAGTTCTGGGAGCCACTTAGTGGCATGTCATTGCACCTTTTCCAGTTTGTTGATGTGCTTCTTAAGATACGGGCACCATACAACTGCTGCATATTCCAGCTTTGGTCTAATAAAAGTTGTGAACAATTTCTTTAGTATTTCTCCATCCATGTATTTAAAAGCAATTCTGAAGTTAGAAAGTTAGCATATCACACATTTCTTTTTTCATTCTCAGGAGTCCTGTTCCCCATTCTCAATCTCTGGATTTTATCCTTTACCTGCAAGCTTGCTTTTAATGAATTTAGAAAAGGCCTGGATTTGTTTTGCATATGTCTGCTATCTCTTTCTCAAAGTTCCTCTCTGCCTCTCTCCTTAATGTTGTGTAATTGTTTCTTGCTTGTAGTGCTGATATGTTTGCAGGTTAGGTCTCTTCCTATACTGAATCCATTTTCTTTTTCTTTTCCTATCTGGTCCTCTCACAATTTCTGTTGAACCAATCCTGTTTTCTGGTCCTGCATCTGTTTTGATTGTGTGTGTGTAATTACCTAAGTGTAGTTACAGGATGAGAGCTACGCTCGTGGTGTCCCGTCTTCCCAGCACTCTTTGTGTGTGTGTGTGTGTGTGTGTGAATGTATTTTTGTTTTGGAGGGATTTTAGGCTTTAGGCCACCTACTGGAACCAGTTAAGCTATTCAGTGCTGTGCTTTTCCTAGACTATGGATCCACTAATCATATTACATCCAGGTCCTCAATTACTGTTGGATTCACAAGGAACTAATAGTGAACGAATAGTGCCCTATCAGTCATCCATCCATCCCGGCCTGGAGTTCAAACCAAGGAAGGTCTCACTAGGTAACCAGACATAACCACTCACTAGCCAGTCAAGTCGACAAGGGAGTTAACCTCTACACCACACGGGTACTGTATTCCAGTAGTAAACAGCATCCTGTGTCATCCTCTTTGCTTTTATTATGATAGAATTTTAAGTCAGGATTTGGGCCATAGGGCACATGCTGGAGCTAATTTGGTTATGTAGTGCCAAGTTTTCCCCAGAACACAATTCACCAATTGTTTTACATCTAGGTCTTCTACTTACTGCTGAGTTTACAGGGGCAATTGCTGCACATTGCCTTTCATTTAAACTCTATTTTTGGCAGTACAGTATATAGTATTGTAATTCCTGCTTGTATTATAATAGTAATGAGTATAATGTGTTATTCTGGCCCATATTATGATAGTAAAAGACTATGCTGTGTTACTCTGGCCTGTATTATGGTAATGAAGAGTATGGCATGTTATTCTCCCTGTATTATGGTAATAAGGACTATGCTTGTTATAACTGAGCTTATATTATGGTAGTAATGAGTTAACTGTATTATTCCTACATACTTATAGAAATTTGTTTAAGGCTACCAAAAATCACAACACTTATCTACTGAAATGCTGCTTCACAATACAAATGCTGCACTGGTTACTGTACAGGCAAGTAAAAAAAACATTATATATTAAAAAAAAAAGTCATTTGAAACAACTGAAATGTTCCACTTGTTAGTGACACCGTTGTAATGTACGGTAGTTTGCTTTGTACAAATGATATGATTTCCTGTTTTAGACCTTTCAATTTTTGTTAGGAATTGTTATATACACAGCTTCAGCAAAAAAGTATTAAAAATCAAAAGATTAATTATCTTTCCACACTTTCCCTAAATTCTATGCTAATTACAATTTGTATAAATTAATATAATGTGTGGCTTAGAATCCAACGTGAATCACAGATACATGCTTTAAGCACAAACACTCATGGTGTAAACGTTTGAAAATGGTATCACAATTATATTCAGCACAAGGTAGGTAACCATGTCAAAGGAAAACAATTACATTAAAAAAAGTTCTTATACACTAATTGAGCAGCACTGAAGGAGCCTTGGATATGGGAACTAAAGGAGGTTCCAGGCACAAGGTTGTAGACACTGACATACTAGTAGATATCTATTAATTGCAAATTTCTGTCAGTACAATTCATGATATGACACTACAAAAACCTCTTGACATAAATATCATATTCACCACAACTGTCATACTTCAACTAGACCATCATATATCACCTATACAAGCACTATTTCCATTAGGAAAGCACTACATCTATTAGAAAAACATAAAAGTACTACTCTCCACTTCAAAAACCACACACTGCAAGTCCACCATGTAATACAAAATCACTAAATCTATAATCAATCTTCTGTCCCATTTTCCTGAGCAAATCTTTACGACATTACATGGCCTATATATCCTACCTTCCTATTTTTAGTTTCTCGGTCAATTCTCTTGTTTTATCTTTTTCTCCTAATTTAACGTAAAACATCTATTTATAACAACTTCCCAAATTCAGGCTGCATCCCACAAGCTATTCTACTAACATTAAGCATCTTTATCATCACTTCAAATAGGGTTGCTGAAGTGTCTTGAGTCAGCTTCCCTAGGTACCACAGTATTTTCATATTGATAACTGGCCTAAGAATCTATATTACACAATAAGAAATGCAATATAGTGTACATTTATAATAATAAATACAGTACTTTGAAATAAAACATTTAAAAGAAAAGTACAGGAACACACATGCATAAGCTGTTTGACTATGGAAGCCCAAGGACATAAATGAATAACAAAAATGAATAACTTGTATGGAGTTTTAAGTGCAAGACAAAACAGCCTTCAATGTAATGAAACGCCATTTTCTGGGCGAGTCCAGAAAGTATGGACTCGCTCCATACTTTCTGGAAGGTGACCCTAGGTGCATGCAGCCCCAGTACTTCTGGAATTACACCTGGCTTGCACAACACCACAAGGCATAGCTCAAAGATTGGAGCCAGAGTCGAACAACCGCCACCGAACACGCCAGCCTCAGAACTATGGTTGGATAGTCAGTGAGGGGGGGTTTGGGGCTGCTCCTCCCCTCTCCTAGGGAGGGAGGAGCTGTGCAGTGGCAATGTTGATGTCATGCTTGTTTGCTTGTTTCTGGTTTGGAGAGTTCTGCTTGCTAATTTGACTTTCGGTTGCAATTGTAACCAGCTGTAGTTTATTTTGGGATGCCTATCTTTCTGGGTGCCTAACCTGGTAGATGGCAGACATAGAATGCTTCCAACCACATGGGGGTTTCTATAGGCCATTGCTCCTTGTGCCTCTCTGAGGGGGGCCAGGTTCTGGCTCGTGGTTCCCGGTAGACTAAGAACTCAATCAAATTGACCGATGTCATCGTCTAATACATTACATGCATATCAGCCCGGTATAGCTCTGGGAAGCCGGAGGGGCTCTCCACAGAAAATAAGGATATTTAACTTTTGAAAGCTTGGGACATTAAACTTGATTGCTTGGATTAAAGATACCAGAGAATTTGTGGGCTATTACATGAAACACACCGATTACAGGACACAAGTGAGTACTTAATTAATGTCTTAGTGGAGGTTTATATTGGTTAAATTGATTGTTCAAGTACAGTGGCACCTCGACATACGATTGCCCCTACTTAGGATAATTTCGAGTTGCGATGTAAATTTCATCGAAAAATGCAACTCGACATCCGATGGTGTCGTCGACTTCCGATATTTGTTGGTACACGTTCGGGTCGACCGAGCGCGTGGTTCCCAGTCACGCGGCCGACCTGCCTCAGTTTACTACAGCTGGCCGCTTAGTGACGATCGTGCCTATAAGAAATTCCGCTTTTGTGGTGATTTTTTGCATTTTGAACATTAAAGTAATTATTATATATCATGCCATGAGTCCCAGGAAAGTCAGTGGTAAAGCTCAACATATGAAAACCCATGTAAGGATAACCATAGAGCAGAAACAAGAGTACAGAATGTCTCTTCCTCAACAATTAAGAAAATGTGTGCAGCATGGGAAGAATTGCGAACCTTTGCTGAAATGACTCGCCCAAATCAAGCTGCAGTAGGTCGTTGCCTTAATCTATTCAATGACAATGTGATGCATCATTACAGACAAATGTTAAAATGAAGGGAAAAACAAATGTCTCTTGACAAATTTGTAGTGAGACAAACAAGCACTGAACCACAACCAGGTCCTAGTGGTTTTCAGGCAAAACGTAGGAGAGAGAGTACCCCAGAGAAAACATCACTGCCTAATGTGATAATGGAAGGGGACTCCCCTTCCAAACAGGAACAACTCTCCTCCTCCCCCCTCATCACCATATTCCATACGCCACCAAGAGCCCTCCATAAAGGTAAGAGACACTTTGGTACTATATTGTAGTTAGAAAAAAACATTGTATTCAGTATAAAATGTATTTGTATGTTAATATTTTGGAGGGTGGGGAACGGATTAATTGAAATCCCTTTATTTCTTATGGGAAAAATCACTTCGACTTACGATATCTTGACTTACGATCCGTCTCTGGGAACGGATTAGCATCGTAAGTCGAGGCCCCATTGTATATTGTTAAGAAAAAAAGAACAAAAAAATAGCAGAACATCTTGGGTGGTGTAGGCCTGTAGCCTCCTCTTAAATCTGGCCCTGTAATAAAATTACTATGTACAACTAAAACAAGAGGAATAAAAATTAGCAAGATAATTCATCTTCCTTGATAATCCAGGTAGTGTGAGATATTAATTCCATCCTCATCAGAGCACATGACACATCATCATTAACACAAGAAGATGTGGTGCATTTACTACCATCCTCCAAGGTAGCATAAATTTTTGAAGGTGAAAGTTCCGTTTCCCATAACTTTCTACTAGAATAGCTTTATTAAGCTGCCATTGCAAAACCTAAATATTTTGAGAAGATTGAACATTAGCCATCCTATTAAGAACAGCAAGTTTCAAGAGTCAATACTGTACACAGTTTCTGTTACTCAAATAAAAAAATAAACAGTTAACAAGTAAAAAAATAAAATCTGACTATCTTGTAGCTACCAAGAAACCAAGAGCACCTATGTTATCTTAGTTAAAAATATCCTAAATATATTCATAATCAAGTGACAACTCAAGAGTATGTAAATACCAACACTGCCAGGAGGCTCAATCAGTCCAGGATATGGAGCAAGTAATATGATCACCATATTCCTCCCCAACACCATACTTCATCACAACATTCTTATTTCAGTTAATAATCTCATCAAATGCATAAATGACTGAATTTACCATAAATTGAATTGATAATTTCAAATTCATTATCATTACTAAATTTCCAATAATGAAATTAGAAATCCTTGTTAAGGAGTTCCAAAATACAAATTCAAATACTGTCTACAGATTTTTTCCAGTTGAGGCAATTTTCCATCTATGACAATCCAAGAAATTAGTTTAATCCTAATTAAACTGAGCAGCGTCTTCAGAAGCTTGGATACCAAGCACCAGGGCCAGGAACCTTGTTTATATTCAGGTAATGGACTCTGTATGTGTATCATACTATGGCAGTTTAGCTTCCACTCAAGTCATTGTCTAGAAATTTAATCAATGATGGATATAATGCAGATATGTTTGTTATTTCTTTCTTTACCGAGAAATTTCCTAAATTACTCTAGGCTTAAACAACAAAACTAGCTAAGTCAATACATCTTGACCCTCTACACCTCTGCATGTTCCTCAGAAGATTTCTCAACTTTTTGTGAACATTCTTGGTTAAATATTTGACTGTGTTATTTAACTGCCATGGATCCTTATCCAAATCATACATTTCTTCAAAGGACTCATCATCATCCCATTTGCAGTATAGCCTATTTTCCCCATCACTAATTTGTCTCAAGCACGAATAAGTGTTGTTCCAAGAGTCTTCACACTTAAAGGCAAAATCAGGATTACATCCACTCATACCTGATGGGGCATATCCCTCGCCTGCGTGTTCCACAAGAATGGTCCTCCGTAATTCTCTGTATTTTTTTAAACTACTAAAGTTATATTTTCCAACTGAATATTCTCTCTTATTTATGACTGCCGGTATGCTTTTATTTACTGCAACAGTATTTGTGCTTTCTACAGTTATCATAGGCTTCAGAGATATCCCATCCATATACTTTGGTATCTGCAGCCCTGCCAAGTCCAAAAAAGTAGGAGCAAGATCAATATTTGATGTAGGGAAATTTATAATTTTACCTGCTGGTACATTAGGTCCACGAATCAGAAAGGGAACTCGTATATCAGTTTCATATGGCTCTCGTTTATCAATTGGCAAAGAAAACTGTCCAAGATGATATCCATTATCAGATGTAAACACCACATATGTATTTTCAAGCTGGTTTTTAAGTTCTAAATACTGTATAACATCTTGAACCATTTCATCAACAGTCAGTAATGTCCTTAGTCTATTTCTGAAAACATCATCAACTTTATTAATAACATCACTAGGTAAAGGTTGAATCCCTTGCCTTAAAAGCCAGTGCTTGCCTTTACCTGCTTTAATATTAAAGCTTTCTGTCCTTGGTGCCTTTAAGGAAGTAAAATTATTTAAATACTTTGGCTCAGGAGTAAATGGAGCATGTGCAGCAGGTACTGAGAGCATCATAAAAAATGGTTGAGGGATGGAAGACTGGCTTAGAAACTCTAGTGCCCTTCGTTTTATAATGTTAGTTAGATAGTCCTGACTAGGATCTGATCCATGTTCTTCACGAGTTCCATTTACTGAAAGAGTGTAGTTGTAATACCGTGAGTTTCCTTCCAAGCCCAGCCACCAGTCCCAGCCTGGTGGAATATGTTTGAGTCCACCAACATTTGCCATACCATACTGATTAAGGTATTTCCCAGCAAAGAATGTTCTATAGCCGTTATGATGCATGTGAACGGCAAACGTCTTCTTCTCGGGCCCTTCCTGAAAATTACAAAATCATTTAAACTTGGTTAAATAACTCATGATTATTTTAATTTATTGTAGCATATTTATAATTGCTGGTATAGTAGTGAAGGTGAATAATAAAAAAAGCAGTACTATACATAATAGGAAAACAACTTGACTTTAAGACAGCATAGACTTGGAGAATAACATAAATGATCAATGCAGTACAGTTTAAGATAAGAACCATCAAGAGAAGACAGGCTGCTCTGCTCACTGCTTCACTCGTCATATTACTTTCACTTACAACCAAAGTGATTGCTTTATGTTATTACCCATGCCGTATTTGTTTAATGTATGTACTACAGTATGAATGGATGTATATGATGTTTTAAATGGTAAATGGACTATACAAGTTCACAAATTAAATTAACTCAACGTTTTAATTGTGTATTGTATAAAAAAAATTAAATAATACAATTAAAAATTTTACTTTTTATTACACCAGAAAAAAAAAAGCATTGAATGTAATGAAACGCCATTTTCTGGGCGAGTCCTGAAGGCTCCCTGGAGCCGAAAACCTCCAGAAAGACGGAACCGACGCACCCGGGGAGGAGCAGACACCATATCCAATTTGTACGCAGAGGGGGGAAAAGAGAACCCCACTCCTTGTAACAGTAAGCCCCGCTCAGAGGGCAGAAAAACCTAGGTGGGGTTCAATGGGGCCCCCAAGTGCCCCTCCCCCCTAGGATCCTCCACTGTAGGAGCCAGGGCCGAGTCATCCCTCAAAGCACCAGCCTCAAAAGAAAAGGCCGGTGCAGCTGTGTAAGCCGGACGGAAGGGGGCCCACTGGTCAGACCCGGAGGCTTCGGCTGGGAGATCAGACTCGAATGCCTCCGTTGCCACACTGGAAGAGGCATCCCCCAAGACTGCCCAAGTCTTAAGACCATCTAAACCCTGCCATGACTCCGAAACCCTCAAATGTTTCTGAGGTTTCTGGTCCCCCCCCCCCCCAAAGGGAATGGAGGGGGAAGGGGGGTGTGGACTGAACCAAGGCCGAAGCGACCATCACCCCCATGTCCGGGTCACTATAAACAAAACGAGGCAGCCTCGGGACATCCGGGTGAGCAACCAACCCAGAGTGTTGCAACAACCTAAAACGCACATGCAACGCCTGCGCTGCCTGCACCCGCATAAGATTATCATTGGATTGGGTAAACTGAGTCACCAGCAAGCAACAAAACTCACAGGACTCCGGGTCGAAAGTGTCACCGACCCAACAGGAAGTGTGACGGAGGCAAAAACAATGAGTGTCACCCTGACACAAGGGGACCGAGCAACCCTCGAACTCGCACGAAGCGAGGGGGGACTCAGGGGTCACATCCATCGAACCCGTGCACCCCCTTAGGGTTTTCCAGGGTCCTGAGACGGAATTCACACTCAGGGAATCCCAGGCATTGTACTGCTAACCAGTGCCCAAACTACAGAGCAACACTCTAAAGCTGAACCCCAGGGACGTGTACACTCACGGGGACCTAGCAGGGGGTACCACCAGAAGAAAATCGTGCTCAGGTCAGGCACTAAGGGGCAACACAAGGCAGACCCCCCTCACCAGGCAAAAACAAAAAGGAAAACAAAACTCTACAAGAGGACAACATACCCAAAAGGAACAGAGCCGGCCGCTATGAATGGTGAAAACAAGCTGCGCAGTACCCTGCGCCCCTTACCAGCGCAAACTGCCTCTTACCCTAAGGTAAACAAGGAAGACACAACCCCCCAAGCACCCAAAGAATGGTAAAAAAACCGAGCAGTAAATCGGCCCAGCAGAGGCAGGCCCCAAGGAACTTGCGGAAGGTGGCCCCAAGCCCCAAGGGCAGTACTTACAGGGTACCTAGGGACGATAACCCTAGGCGCATGCAGCCCGAGTATTGTAGAATCACTCCTGGCTCGCGCACCCCTAGAGGACAGTCACCATATGCCAAGCACAGTGATGAAAATCACTGGAGCCAGAGCACACGACCTCAGCCTCTAGCATCAGCCTTAGAATTGAAGGGTGGATGGCCAGTGCGAGCACCTGGGATGTCCTCTTCCCCCTCCCGGGGAAGGGAGAGCTGCACAGACAACGGCGCGGCGACGTGTGACATCATGCTCGTTTGCTCGTTTTCTTTTGGGGAGTTCTATCCACTTGTTTGGCTTTTTGTAGCAATTTTCACCAGAATAGGGGTTTGTTTTGGGGTGCTTACCTTTCTGGGTGCCTGACCCGGTTGATGGCAGACATAGAATGCTTCCAACCTCACGGGGGTTTCTATAGACCATTGCTCCCCTTGCCTCTCTGAGGAGGGCCAGGTTCTGGCCCGTGGTCCCCGGTAGGCCCAGGGAGTCAAAGGGGCTCCCCCCAGAAAATATAAACAAAATTTCTTGCACCAAGCGGTGTTGCAGGTTATAATCCCAAGCGCCTCCCAGCAGTTATCCTCTGTGTACCAGATTGGTAGGGGAAAAAGGTTTATATACTTCATAGGTTCTGCTGGCCATTGTGCTGTTTTTGCCATGTTTGGCATATCTGTTATGCTTCCTTTCCATGAGCATTACCTATTCTGTCTCAAGTTTTCTCTACTGTCATGGTTATTTTCATATTTTTTAGTTAGAGTTTGTTGACTGTTTGGTCATTGCTCCACTAGGGTGTTCCACAGCCTCTGCCTTCATGTGTATGAATTTTATCTTGCTGTGGCTCACTTTAGCTGTATATCTTTGGATGTTTTCTAATACCCATATGACTTTGCAGTGATGTCTGAAATGTTTCATGCAGCACCAGTAATTAGAAGTGCCTGACTGCACTCTTTGCCATCAGGCAAAATGAATGGTATGTGAGTAAAAACTATAAAGTATACAGTATATACAAAGCACATTTTTTTAGTTCATACTTCCATCATCAGAGCATATACAATCACAACCACCAACTCTGCCCTTGCACTCTACTTATTCATACAAGCATCTTGAACGTCAAAATTAAAAGTATATTTTTTTGCCCTATACCACTCTGCATTCATAATAAGTGTAACCCCTCTTTGCTTCTCTCATTTTGGTTAATTACCACTCTTACAATATTTACTCCATGTCATTCCTCATTTTCATTTCCTTTCAGCCGTCTTATCAATCCAGCACCCTTAATAAAATACTTACCTGCCATCTAACACCACTACATTGCCCACTAACTGAGTTGTTGACTGTACCATGGTTGTGAACATACTGGCCTGTCAAAATGCTCGACCTAGGGAGTGAAAAATAAACATTAATGTTATTATAATGAGTTATTTGAAGAATAAGTCATCCTACATGTCAGAAATAAATGTCGAAATTAAACGTTCAGGTGAAGGTTAAGGAAAGTCACAAAACAGTGAAGGAAAGTCAGGAAATAGTGGTTGAAGACAATAATGAAACAATGAGTGATGATGTGAAAGAAAGTGAAGTGTGTGTAAATGATGGTAGTCGTAGTGAAAGGAAGAACTATAATTAAACATAAAATAAAGGAATCATTTGGGCCAATAATGGATGTCACGGGACTGAAAAAATCTCTTGAGAAACACAATGTTGCTTTTACCGGTGATGTTGGGAGGAGGTGGGAGATGTTATACAGTATAAGGTATGGCTATCATTTAGTGAACTTATTGGGGATGACTTAGAAAGTGAATTGATTAATAATGGATCACCCTAGACTGAAATGTTGTCATGGACTGTTAATGGTTTAAGAAACAGGGTTACAGATGTTTATTGTTATGTATTCTGGAGAGATATAAGAATTTTGACCTTGATTTTTAACAGGTTTTTTCACTCCCAACAAAACATCATCAACCTTTCACCTCTTCCTTATATACTGATATTTATTTAATATGTTTAAGATTCCTTTCTTGTATGTACTAACCTGCTAGGGCAACAAAGAGGGCTGGCCACATATGCATTGGCTAGAGTGACACCATGATTTCCAATGAGTCTCTCCACATTGGTCATGGTATCATGCACCGAGAACCAAATCTTGGTCATCCGTCAAAATGAAGATGAAGTTGGGAAGCTGTATCTGAAGAGAAATAATATTTGATAAAATCATATATCACGTTACTGTGATTTTTCTTATGTGTATTTGAAGGGAGCATTTGGTGGAGGATAACTCCATTACCTACACCAGAGTGCCTGCAGACTATATATGTACAAAGCTTTGACTGGCTACCACTCGGGGCCTCCAGACTGCTAGAGGATCCAGGCTTAACCATGCTCCATGGGTTAAGGCATGTTGTCTTGGGTTAACCCAGACACATGGGAGCCGGTCGGCCGAGCGGACAGCACGCTGGACTTGTGATCCTGGGTTCAATCCCAGGCACCGGCGAGAAACAATGGCAGAGTTTCTTTCACCCTATGCCCCTGTTACCTAGCAGTAAAAATAGGTACCTGGGTGTTAGTCAGCTGTCATGGGCTGCTTCCTGGAGGTGGAGGCCTGGTCGAGGATCGGGCCGCAGGGACACTAAAGCCCGAAATCATCTCAAGATATACCTCAAGAGGACACCAGTTCCATCATTGTTTTTGCTCAAATGATTTTCTCATAGATATATCATGGTATTGTGGTTTCCTTGTGCAATATAATATTGTTATTTACAATTGAAAGTTTGTACATTGTACATTTACCACTACAAACCGTGCTATTGAGGCTGCGTTGAACCTATTTGATGCATAATTCATCTTTTAGTCTCTTATTTTTTTCTTGAAATATTATTACCCCAAAAAACATTAGGGGAGGGGGGGCCTCTGTAGAACATTACATTAACAAATTCTATTTTTATTTTATTTTATTTATTTATATACAAGAAGGTACATTGGGTTTGTGGAGAATACATATATAATTCATAACTATATCCATAACCAATAGAAGCCCAGATTTTCTCTACTAAAGCAAAATAAAAAATTTGAACAATAAATGTAATCAGTACAGTACAGTATTGTATTTAAATTCAAAGATAATAAGAGAACTTGAATGGTAAAGCTTACCAATTTAGAATGTGTAAGATCCCCCATGTGTGTGATTGGTGAAGACCAGTAAATAACAGATACAAAAAGAGCAAATCCTAGGAACAAGTAAAGTTTCTGTTCGCCTCCATACCCTTCAATAATGGTGGTCTCACGGCTTCTCTCACTTTCTCTCCTGAAAGTGAGAACAGTTTTAGTACACTGTATATATCATTAAAGAAAGACAGTACTGTATATACAAATATACATTTTAAATAGAAATGAAAAC
>WNGS01158745.1:10037391-10048987 GCA_020271785.1 Procambarus virginalis | reverse complement strand
TAATATATAAATGCCACGGATCCCTACATCTGGTTAGTGGGCAAGTTCTGCTTTTGGTCAAATTACCTTAGTCTGTTTAAATGACAATGTTACTGTAATTGGATCCAAATTCTGTACTAATATTTATATATTATCAATAAGAAATATTTTTAGTATATGGCACTTGGTATTTTTTACTTGGTATATTTTTACAACAAACTGTAAATATGGAAAATAAGTTCTAACTGACAATTTTCCAAACAAATTTGTTATTTCTCCATCATTCATTCTGTACTTGCTACCAATGTAGATTTATTTACTGTATCATAAATGTTACACTAGTCAATAACGACATACTGTAACTATCTGTTGCATTATTATATAAACAAAGGCATAAATATCTACTATTTAAACCTATGTTGCTTATGCCTTTGGTCCTAGATATATTATATACATTTTTAACACTTAATACACTACTAATACAGTAAATAATATAGCTATGTCACAATCATATAATCACAAACATTTATATACAAATATATGATTTAAATCTCTGATAAAGACATTTAATAATGCATACTAACTCATTTTACAAGAAAGTTCATAAAAATTCAAATACATTTGTACATGTCATAATTTGTCCACTTACATATTAATATTTAAAACATGACAGTAGTAAAGAGAATACCAGTACTGTGTTGCTCATACTTGCACAATGACATTAAAATATTTTCGCTGCCCGATGATGCTAATTCCGTCAAGGAACCAAAATACAGTGTGTGCCGATGATGCAAACGGCATCATTAATTTAAATTTTTTTGGAAATGTCATTTATTGTCCAAATACTATGGGACTTGTTTCAAAATGCAGGCTAACTTCTGCCCATTCTCTGCATACCCCATGTGGCATCCTGACCCACTGTGTAATTCTAAGTGTAGTTACAGGATGAGAGCTACTCTAGTGTGTCCCGTCTCCCCAGCACTGTCATATACGCTTTGAAATTACTGACGGCTTTGGCTCCTCCACCTTCTCCCCTAACTTGTTCCAACCGTCTAACACTCTGTTTACAAAAGTTAATTTTCTTGTATTCCTCTGGCAGCTTTGTTCGTTAGTTAAATCTATGACCTCTTGTTCTTCAAGTTCCGTGTCTCAGGAATTCTTCCCTATCAATTTTATCGATTCCTGTTATTTTGTACGTAGTGATTATATCGCCTCTTTTTCTTCTGTCTTCTAGTTTTTGCATATTTAATGTCTTTAACCTCTCCTCGTAGCTCTTGTCCTTCAGTTCTGGGAAGGAAGGTCTCACTAGGTAACCAGACATAACCACTCACTAGCCAGTCAGTCGACAAGGGAGTTAACCTCTACACCACACGGGTACTGTATTCCAGTAGTAAACAGCATCCTGTGTCATCCTCTTTGCTTTTATTATGATAGAATTTAAGTCAGGATTTGGGCCATAGGGCACATGCTGGAGCTAATTTGGTTATGTAGTGCCAAGTTTCCCAGAACACAATTCACCAATTGTTTTACATCTAGGTCTTCTACTTACTGCTGAGTTTACAGGGGCAATTGCTGCACATTGCCTTTCATTTAACTCTATTTTTGGCAGTACAGTATATAGTATTGTAATTCCTGCTTGTATTATAATAGTAATGAGTATAATGTGTTATTCTGGCCCATATTATGATAGTAAAGACTATGCTGTGTTACTCTGGCCTGTATTATGGTAATGAAGAGTATGGCATGTTATTCTCCCTGTATTATGGTAATGAAGAGTATGGCATGTTATTCTCCCTGTATTATGGTAATAAGGACTATGCTTGTTATAACTGAGCTTATATTATGGTAGTAATGAGTGAACTGTATTATTCCTACATACTTATAGAAATTTGTTTAAGGCTACCAAAATCACAACACTTATCTACTGAAATGCTGCTTCACAATACAAATGCTGCACTGGTTACTGTACAGGCCAGTAAAAAAAACATTATATATTAAAAGAAAAGTCATTTGAAACAACTGAAATGTTCCACTTGTTAGTGACACCGTTGTAATGTACGGTAGTTTGCTTTGTACAAATGATATGATTTCCTGTTTTAGACCTTTCAATTTTTGTTAGGAATTGTTATATACACAGCTTCAGCAAAAAGTATTAAAAATCAAAAGATTAATTATCTTTCCACACTTTCCCTAAATTCTATGCTAATTACAATTTGTATAAATTAATATAATGTGTGGCTTAGAATCCAACGTGAATCACAGATACATGCTTTAAGCACAAACACTCATGGTGTAAACGTTTGAAAATGGTATCACAATTATATTCAACACAAGGTAGGTAACCATGTCAAAGGAAAACAATTACATTAAAAAAAGTTCTTATACACTAATTGAGCAGCACTGAAGGAGCCTTGGATATGGGAACTAAAGGAGGTTCCAGGCACAAGGTTGTAGACACTGACATACTAGTAGATATCTATTAATTGCAAATTTCTGCCAGTACAATTCATGATATGACACTACAAAACCTCTTGACATAAATATCATATTCACCACAACTGTCATATTTCAACTAGACCATCATATATCACCTATACAAGCACTATTTCCATTAGGAAAGCACTACATCTATTAGAAAAACATAAAAGTACTACTCTCCACTTCAAAAACCACACACTGCAAGTCCACCATGTAATACAAAATCACTAAATCTATAATCAATCTTCTGTCCCATTTTCCTGAGCAAATCTTTACGACATTACATGGCCTATATATCCTACCTTCCTATTTTTAGTTTCTCGGTCAATTCTCTTGTTTTATCTTTTTCTCCTAATTTAACGTAAAACATCTATTTATAACAACTTCCCAAATTCAGGCTGCATCCCACAAGCTATTCTACTAACATTAAGCATCTTTATCATCACTTCAAATAGGGTTGCTGAAGTGTCTTGAGTCAGCTTCCCTAGGTACCACAGTATTTTCATATTGATAACTGGCCTAAGAATCTATATTACACAATAAGAAATGCAATATAGTGTACATTTATAATAATAAATACAGTACTTTGAAATAAAACATTTAAAGAAAAGAAAAGTACAGGAACACACATGCATAAGCTGTTTGACTATGGAAGCCCAAGGACATAAATGAATAACAAAAATGAATAACTTGTATGGAGTTTTAAGTGCAAGACAAAACAGCCTTCAATGTAATGAAACGCCATTTTCTGGGCGAGTCCAGAAAGTATGGACTCGCTCCATACTTTCTGGAAGGTGACCCTAGGTGCATGCAGCCCCAGTACTTCTGGAATTACACCTGGCTTGCACAACACCACAAGGCATAGCACTGCTCAAAGATTGGAGCCAGAGTCGAACAACCGCCACCGAACACGCCAGCCTCAGAACTATGGTTGGATAGTCAGTGAGGGGGGGTTTGGGGCTGCTCCTCCCCTCTCCTAGGAGGAAGGAGCTGTGCAGTGGCAATGTTGATGTTATGCTTGTTTGCTTGTTTTTGGTTTGGAGAGTTCTGCTTGCTAATTTGACTTTCGGTTGCAATTGTAACCAGCTGTAGTTTATTTTGGGATGCCTATCTTTCTGGGTGCCTAACCTGGTAGATGGCAGACATAGAATGCTTCCAACCACATGGGGGTTTCTATAGGCCATTGCTCCTTGTGCCTCTCTGAGGGGGCCAGGTTCTGGCTCGTGGTTCCCGGTAGACTAAGAACTCAATCAAATTGACCGATGTCATCGTCTAATACATTACATGCATATCAGCCCGGTATAGCTCCGGGAAGCCGGAGGGGCTCTCCACAAAAATAAGGATATTTAACTTTTGAAAGCTTGGGACATTAAACTTGATTGCTTGGATTAAAGATACCAGAGAATTTGTGGGCTATTACATGAAACACACCGATTACAGGACACAAGTGAGTACTTAATTAATGTCTTAGTGGAGGTTTATATTGGTTAAATTGATTGTTCAAGTACAGTGGCACCTCGACATACGATTGCCCCTACTTAGGATAATTTCGAGTTGCGATGTAAATTTCATCGAAAAATGCAACTCGACATCCGATGGTGTCGTCGACTTCCGATATTTGTTGGTACACGTTCGGGTCGACCGAGCGCGTGGTTCCCAGTCACGCGGCCGACCTGCCTCAGTTTACTACAGCTGGCCGCTTAGTGACGATCGTGCCTATAAGAAATTCCGCTTTTGTGGTGATTTTTTGCATTTTGAACATTAAAGTAATTATTATATATCATGCCATGAGTCCCAGGAAAGTCAGTGGTAAAGCTCAACATATGAAAACCCATGTAAGGATAACCATAGAGCAGAAACAAGAGTACAGAATGTCTCTTCCTCAACAATTAAGAAAATGTGTGCAGCATGGGAAGAATTGCGAACCTTTGCTGAAATGACTCGCCCAAATCAAGCTGCAGTAGGTCGTTGCCTTAACCTATTCAATGACAATGTGATGCATCATTACAGACAAATGTTAAATGAAGGGAAAAACAAATGTCTCTTGACAAATTTGTAGTGAGACAAACAAGCACTGAACCACAACCAGGTCCTAGTGGTTTCAGGCAAAACGTAGGAGAGAGAGTACCCCAGAGAAAACATCACTGCCTATGTGATAATGGAAGGGGACTCCCCTTCCAAACAGGAACAACTCTCCTCCTCCCCCCTCATCACCATATTCCATACGCCACCAAGAGCCCTCCATAAAGGTAAGAGACACTTTGGTACTATATTGTAGTTAAAAAAACATTGTATTCAGTATAAAATGTATTTGTATGTTAATATTTTGGAGGGTGGGGAACGGATTAATTGAATCCCTTTATTTCTTATGGGAAAAATCGCTTCGACTTACGATATCTTGACTTACGATCCGTCTCTGGGAACGGATTAGCATCGTAAGTCGAGGCCCCATTGTATATTGTTAAGAAAAAAAAAGAAAAAAATAGCAGAACATCTTGGGTGGTGTAGGCCTGTAGCCTCCTCCTCTTAATCTGGCCCTGTAATAAAATTACTATGTACAACTAAAACAAGAGGAATAAAAATTAGCAAGATAATTCATCTTCCTTGATAATCCAGGTAGTGTGAGATATTAATTCCATCCTCATCAGAGCACATGACACGATCATCATTAACACAAGAAGATGTGGTGCATTTACTACCATCCTCCAAGGTAGCATAAATTTTTGAAGGTGAAAGTTCCGTTTCCCATAACTTTCTACTAGAATAGCTTTATTAAGCTGCCATTGCAAAACCTAAATATTTTGAGAAGATTGAACATTAGCCATCCTATTAAGAACAGCAAGTTTCAAGAGTCAATACTGTACACAGTTTCTGTTACTCAAATAAAAAAATAAACAGTTAACAAGTAAAAAAATAAAATCTGACTATCTTGTAGCTACCAAGAAACCAAGAGCACCTATGTTATCTTAGTTAAAAATATCCTAAATATATTCATAATCAAGTGACAACTCAAGAGTATGTAAATACCAACACTGCCAGGAGGCTCAATCAGTCCAGGATATGGAGCAAGTAATATGATCACCATATTCCTCCCCAACACCATACTTCATCACAACATTCTTATTTCAGTTAATAATCTCATCAAATGCATAAATGACTGAATTTACCATAAATTGAATTGATAATTTCAAATTCATTATCATTACTAAATTTCCAATAATGAAATTAGAAATCCTTGTTAAGGAGTTCCAAAATACAAATTCAAATACTGTCTACAGATTTTTTCCAGTTGAGGCAATTTTCCATCTATGACAATCCAAGAAATTAGTTTAATCCTAATTAAACTGAGCAGCGTCTTCAGAAGCTTGGATACCAAGCACCAGGGCCAGGAACCTTGTTTATATTCAGGTAATGGACTCTGTATGTGTATCATACTATGGCAGTTTAGCTTCCACTCAAGTCATTGTCTAGAAATTTAATCAATGATGGATATAATGCAGATATGTTAAGTGTTATTTCTTTCTTTACCGAGAAATTTCCTAAATTACTCTAGGCTTAAACAACAAAACTAGCTAAGTCAATACATCTTGACCCTCTACACCTCTGCATGTTCCTCAGAAGATTTCTCAACTTTTTGTGAACATTCTTGGTTAAATATTTGACTGTGTTATTTAACTGCCATGGATCCTTATCCAAATCATACATTTCTTCAAAGGACTCATCATCATCCCATTTGCAGTATAGCCTATTTTCCCCATCACTAATTTGTCTCAAGCACGAATAAGTGTTGTTCCAAGAGTCTTCACACTTAAAGGCAAATCAGGATTACATCCACTCATACCTGATGGGGCATATCCCTCGCCTGCGTGTTCCACAAGAATGGTCCTCCGTAATTCTCTGTATTTTTTTAAACTACTAAAGTTATATTTCCAACTGAATATTCTCTCTTATTTATGACTGCCGGTATGCTTTTATTTACTGCAACAGTATTTGTGCTTTCTACAGTTATCATAGGCTTCAGAGATATCCCATCCATATACTTTGGTATCTGCAGCCCTGCCAAGTCCAAAAAAGTAGGAGCAAGATCAATATTTGATGTAGGGAATTTATAATTTTACCTGCTGGTACATTAGGTCCACGAATCAGAAAGGGAACTCGTATATCAGTTTCATATGGCTCTCGTTTATCAATTGGCAAAGAAAACTGTCCAAGATGATATCCATTATCAGATGTAAACACCACATATGTATTTTCAAGCTGGTTTTTAAGTTCTAAATACTGTATAACATCTTGAACCATTTCATCAACAGTCAGTAATGTCCTTAGTCTATTTCTGAAAACATCATCAACTTTATTAATAACATCACTAGGTAAAGGTTGAATCCCTTGCCTTAAAAGCCAGNGGTCCAGGAATAACAAGGCGGCCAGCAGTAGGCCAGACGTAGCCTAGCATCATCACGCGGCCCATAAATAGCCGGAGTAGCCTAGCAGGAAAATAATAGCTCAGAAGTAGCCAGCGAGACCAATGGTAGCCAAAGGAGGCCAAGAGTAGTCAATGAAGTAGCCAATGAGCGGCCAGGAGTAGCAGTAACGCAGTAAAGAACGCATGCCAGTAGCACAGTTGGGCCTGGAATCTTCAAGAACTCTATTTTAATACTGGTAGATTAACGACCAAATAAAAATAACGATTTGGAAGCCCCGAGTCATCGGACACACACACATTCTCCTGATATTTAGTCTCCCGTCCGGATCACTTTTAATGAACCTTCTTCACTGACAAACATGTGGGAGGCCCAAGCCCCTCCTCTTATCTCAGGCGGTGAATATAAACATTTGAGGCCGTAATTAACTCTGCTTGTCTTAAAAGCGCTCCAGAAAATATAGAAATTCAAATTGCCATTTTTTTTCTCAAAACTTTGTAAGACCGTTCGGGGCAAAATCTTCAATTAATTTCAGTTTTAGATTGAAGTATGCTGTGGCATGGTTGGGTAGGAGTACCCCATACCCAGCTAGTGGGCGGTGGTGAGGTAGGAGTACCCCATACCCAGCTAGTGGGCGTGGTGAGGGTAGGAGTACCCCATACCCAGCTAGTGGGCGGTGGTGAGGGTAGGAGTACCCCATACCCGCTAGTGGGCGTGGTGAGGGTAGGAGTACCCCATCCCAGCTAGTGGGCGGTGGTGAGGGTAGGAGTCCCCATACCCAGCTAGTGGGCGGTGGTGAGGGTAGGAGTACCCCATCCCAGCTAGTGGCGGTGTGAGGGTAGGAGTACCCCATACCCAGCTAGTGGGCGGTGGTGAGGGTAGGAGTACCCATACCCAGCTAGTGGGCGGTGGTGAGGGTAGGAGTACCCCATACCCAGCTATGGGCGGTGGGAGGGTAGGAGTACCCCATACCCAGCTAGTGGGCGGTGGTGTGCCAAGAAAAGATAAGGTAGGCTTCATTCACAATGCTATAGTTTCCTTAAAATATGCATTAATCTCTTGATAAATATAAAAATAATACGAAATTAGGTAACTACAGGTTGGCATAAATGAACACACGTGTGGAGCAAGGTATTAGGTTGCATCAAGGCATCAGGTTCACTGTTGTTGTTGTTAAAGATTCGCTACCTGGAACAAGAAGTTCAAAGTAGCACGGGCTATGGTGAGCCCGCAGTGGATCAGGTTCACTGGGAAGTACGGAGTAAAGGACTGACAAATACGTGAATGGCAGGTGTTGGAGGTCATGGTTGTTAATGGCAGGTGTTGGGTCATAGTTGTTATGATCTTTATAGTACTCGTGTGTTCTTATCTCTAGTGTACGAAAAAACAATTTTTTTTTATTCAAATAACGCCATTAAACAGGACACGCGAAAATCAATTTATGTCTTGTAATTGAATTATATGGAAAATAAAAAACAAATTTCTGACTCATTTATTATGCACCCCATACTCATCGAGTGGGCGGTGGTGGAAAGAGTTATGGAGACACATAATCGGAACTGAACCTCATAGTTTATTTAGCTAAGCAGGTGACAATTTTGTGAAGCTAGTTACACAATTTTCTTTTTCGTCTACACAAATATATGGACATACATCTATAGTCATTTTATATCACAAGTGATTCAAGAAATAGCCTACAACAGCCCTAATACATGGCAGTTTACATCTGAGGTGAGTCAGTTACAGTCACTAGTCCTGCTCCACACCCACCCAACTGGGAGGCATCTGAGGTGAGTCAGTTACAGTCACTAGTCCTGCTCCACACCCACCCAACTGGGAGGCATCTGAGGTGAGTCAGTTACAGTCACTAGTCCTGCTCCACACCCACCCAACTGGGAGGCATCTGAGGTGAGTCAGTTACAGTCACTAGTCCTGCTCCACACCCACCCAACTGGGAGGCATCTGAGGTGAGTCAGTTACAGTCACTAGTCCTGCTCCACACCCACCCAACTGGGAGGCATCTGAGGTGAGTCAGTTACAGTCACTAGTCCTGCTCCACACCCACCCAACTGGGAGGCATCTGAGGTGAGTCAGTTACAGTCACTAGTCCTGCTCCACACCCACCCAACTGGGAGGCATCTGAGGTGAGTCAGTTACAGTCACTAGTCCTGCTCCACACCCACCCAACTGGGAGGCATCTGAGGTGAGTCAGTTACAGTCACTAGTCCTGCTCCACACCCACCCAACTGGGAGGCATCTGAGGTGAGTCAGTTACAGTCACTAGTCCTGCTCCACACCCACCCAACTGGGAGGCATCTGAGGTGAGTCAGTTACAGTCACTAGTCCTGCTCCACACCCACCCAACTGGGAGGCATCTGAGGTGAGTCAGTTAGTCACTAGTCCTGCTCCACACCCACCCAACTGGGAGGCATCTGAGGTGAGTCAGTTACAGTCACTAGTCCTGCTCCACACCCACCCAACTGGGAGGCAAGTCATGTTCAGGCAGCAACTACAGTAAGCAAACTTTCGATACTTGTCTAATATTTATGGCAGTACTAACCTTATTGGATGACCCACAGACGTGCGGTTCGATCTGCACATTAGAATGACTAAAGAGAAATTGGTGTGAATTTCACTTTGTTTCAAGTCTATTAATTTTGTTGCTATTCCCGGAATATTGCTGCCCTCGAGCTGATCAAAGGCAATCCAAGGTGGTAATCAATTTCCTCTACGAGCAAATGTTCAGACTAACTCATAAGTTCTATCATGCATTCGGAGATCAATATGCGAAGGAATCCGCAGGAGACAAACACTGACTCCATCATGCAATGAGCAAGTACAACCTTTACTGTTCTTGGTGTCAGGAGAAGTTATCCTGGACAGCCTAGCTTCTGTTACTGTTGGTTGCTGCATGACTCTCCTCCCCTCGGAGACCGGCTGTGGCTCCCACGATGACTCTACGTGACCAGCTTGTGAGGCTACTACTGTTGGCTCTCAATAATGAATTAAATTTATACGAAGGCATATACCTAAGATTTTATTAGGCCTAAAACTGTTTAATTAGGCCTAGGATAGGCTTGATTAAGCTGTTGAAGTTGTAATATGCATTAGTATACCAACAGTACAAAATGTGGACTTTATATCGGTTCAAAAGTTCATATATTGTACGTGCCAACCACAGTCGTTCTCGGAGAATAATGTTTTCTTAACAAATCTAACAATGAGAAATATGACACTGAGCAAGAGAATGAACACCTGAGCGGCTGTAATGACCGGTGTTTAGGAGGTGTTGAGGGACCAGTCGTAGAAGTACCGGACGGAGGGTGGTGTTCCGTGTTCCGGCGTCAGGAGAGCACTGATGGCAGCTCGCTCGGCGTCCTCCACGTACCCCTGGATCCACCTGTGTAGTATCATACTGGGTCAGGTCCCATGTCCACCACTTGTGTGTAGCCCGCGCCTGACTCCCAGCGTCGCGGGATACAGCACACGGATAAAGTTTACGCCTCGCTGAGCAGAACACAAAACACCGAGAGGTGTGGCAGTACCTCGGGGACCTTTCCTGTCGTGACAGTGGCCCGGGGTCCTGTCCTGTCGTGACAGTGGCCCGGGGTCCTGTCCTGTCGTGACAGTGGCCGGGGTCCTGTCCTGTCGTGACAGTGGCCCGGGGTCCTGTCCTGTCGTGACAGTGGCCCGGGGTCCTGTCCTGTCGTGACAGTGGCCCGGGGTCCTGTCCTGTCGTGACAGTGGCCCGGGGTCCTGTCCTGTCGTGACAGTGGCCCGGGGTCCTGTCCTGTCGTGACAGTGGCCCGGGGTCCTGTCCTGTCGTGACAGTGGCCCGGGGTCCTGTCCTGTCGTGACAGTGGCCCGGGGTCCTGTCCTGTCGTGACAGTGGCCCGGGGTCCTGTCCTGTCGTGACAGTGGCCCGGGGTCCTGTCCTGTCGTGGCAACAGGTCAGGGATCAACAAATAACTGTCAACAATTATACTGTATGTGGCTGACAGAGACTATATTCAGTAACGAAAATCGGTATTAAAAAACGCTAAATTTTAATCCATTGTACGAATTGTTGACACTTACATTTAACTGAATTGAACTGATTAATAACGATCGACCGTCAATTAAAGACGGCCGATCATTACAGTGTTATAAAGTTACTTAAAAATGTAAATAACATGTATGAATACAACAGAGCTCCCGCGTGACAGGACTGGCTTCGAGCAATCTCTGAATTTCGGCAGGAAACCTTAATGAAGTCATTAAACTAATTAAACTGGCGTGTAGGTTCCCCGCAGGTGCTCCTCGCCTCACAAGACGTGGCCGCCCCGCTCCTCACACCGTATACACAAATTAATATCATATCCCCTATGCTGGAGTCTTCAGTACTGCAATACACTTGAACAAAAAAATGCTTCTAAAATGTGAAAGGTAAACATAGAAGTTAACTTCAGTGACAAGGAGGCAAGCGAGGTTGGGCTTGCGAATCTCTCGCGTTGGAAGAAATACATGACATGAAACTCGACTTTTTTAAAAGGTATAGACATTTCCCTCATAAAATACAAGCCTAGACAATGTCATGTAGAACAAAATGCGAACTGCAAGCAACTGTAGTGTACTGAAGAGAGGCGAGCAGACCTGAGGACGCCATGTTGATGGTGGGAGAAGTCGTGCTCATACCACTGGAGCACCTGAGGCAGCCACAGCACTCCCTCCTTCACCTT
>WNGS01158745.1:10011391-10022025 GCA_020271785.1 Procambarus virginalis | reverse complement strand
CCATGAAACTGATGAACTGACTCCTGACACTCTCTCAAATGCTTTTATTATGTGGAACGTTAGTGCAACTGGCCTATAATTCTTTGCCAATGCTTGCTCCTCCCTTGTGTAGAGGGGCTTTGTCTGCTACTTTAAGCGCATCTGGTATCTCTCCCTGTGTCCAAGCTCTTCCTCCACACTATACTGAGTGCCTGTGCTACCAGCACTTTGTATTTCTCTATAAATATTAGTGGCATGTGTCTTTCATGTGATTTTCTTTCGTCGAGTGAAGTTTTGCACATGTCTGGATGAAGATCCTACATGTTAATACAAAACGGCATTTTACTTTCCTAAAAATATTTAGACATTGTCTTGGATGGTGGTAGCTGCATTCTAATACTTTTCTATTTCCAGATTACCTATGTCTGCAAATGCCCTTGGCATAGAATTTGCAAATGTCTGTCCTTCTGGTCTCTCTCTATTGATTGTACTGTCTGTCTGTCAGCCTCCTGAATTTCTAATTCAATTTCCTCCCTGTCTACCGCCTCGGCTCCTGTTCCACTATTATTTGTTTCCCACTCTTCCTGCATGGCTGGTAGGTTTTAAGTGAATGGAATTTTTCGGTCATTCGTCATGGTATCTAGAAGTTGTTTAAATATGTTCTAAGTTGGCAAATCATGTTGTATACCCAGAGTAAATGTCCAGCTTTCAGGCCCATGATGCTGCTCAGCTCTGCCCAAACCTAGTTGAATCTATTCTTCATATATTACAGTAAATATATTCTCAATATATAACATGTAACTCCCGTTGTTTTGGTTTAAAATGTTGCTTTAATTTTTTCTCCTTTTGGGCCATAATAAACTCTATGCAGCATTCTGGCACTTCTGTGTGACGTAGTCCATCATACTGGACTACGTACATCATACGTACAGTCTTTTTTTGAGTTCGGTTTCCGGGGTATTCCCATTAAGAAGTTCCTCATCTCGTCATATTTTCCTTTTCGGTAAGCCAGCCGTTTTCTTTCTGATCCCTTCCGTAGATAGGTTACCCCTACTTCCACCAGATACTCAAATGTTAGTATGCTGTGGTCACTCATTCCCACGGAGGCCTGTAATCTAACTTCCCTGATGTTTGACTCGTTCAGAGTGACTATCAGGTTGAGTCTAGCTGGATCATCGTTGCCTGTGTGACCTATGAGGTGCCGGAATGAGCCTGTGTGAGCCTATGAGGTGCCTGTGTGCGTCTATGTGAGCCTATGAGGTGCCTACGTGAGTGTGTGTGAGCCTATAAGGTGCCTATGTGAGCCTAGGGGCTGCTGCATGTACCTTTGTGAGCGAGGGAGGGCGGCCGCCTGGGCACCTTGAGGAAGCTACAGAGGGAGGGGAGGTGGCGGCACCCGGGCGCCTCCCAGGACACACACACGCGGTACTGCTGCTCAAACTTGAGTCCCTCCCTGATCACGAAGCTGCTCCCACTCGACTCCAGACGCTGAGCACCTACTTCCTTAGACGCCACCTGTGAGGGAGAGACGTGACCACCTGTGAGGGAGAGACGTGACCACCTATGAGGGAGAGATGAGGCCACCTGTGAGGGAGAGATGAGGCCACCTGTGAGGAGAGACGAGGCCACCTGTGAGGGAGAGGCTGACCTGGTCTGGAGGGAAGAGTGCTCACCTGTGAGGTGTATGTGAGGGCGGCCCAGTGAGGGAGAGGCCAGAGTGAGGTAGAGGCAGCGTCCACGATACCTCAACCTCGGGGCCAGTGTTGCCCTCCGCCTTGATGACCTGGAGGTGGACCTCCGACCCTGCCGGTACACCACAAATGACGTCACTCACGGTACACTATGGACCACATTACACGGTACACAAAGCTACTGGGAAAACATGTAAATATATATTTAAAATGTTCTAGCAGCCGAGTACGATGGATGGAATTGACCTCTCGTCCGAGGCACCTCTTAAGGTTATCATGTATTGGTTATCCTCAAGAGATAACGTATCTGACGATACGTTATCTGGTGTGGACTACTAATGTACCGATAGCGCCCAGCGTCATGTGGTGTTGGTCATCGTAATGACCAGGTAAACACTCGTTAATGACCCACATGTGTGGTCAACGCTCGTGTGCTCAAGTTACTCCTTCACAAGGATACATATACACACACCAATGTATAGAAATGTCTATAGTTATGGCCATATGGTGCCCAAGGGGTTGTCATAGCCCGGGGGGGAGGGGGAGTGTTGTTGAGAGTGCGTGGAGGATAATAGACTTTAGAGGAGGTCTTGACCACTGTCAGACGCACCCGCTCCGGCGTTTATCTGCGCTCGCTGCGGTAGGGACTGTCAGTCTCGGGTTGGCCTTCACAGCCACAGCCGGCGCGGCATCCAACTAGACACCCAGGGCACAACTATGGCCAACTGTACAGTGTATGAATTGTGTTGATGTTTAATTCGTTGGTATTATATTAATTACTTGACCATATATGAGGATATTAGTTTTATTTTCTGAGTCAAAGTACCTTGATGGTAGGCTTATTAAGGTCTTTTCTAGGCCCAAAGCTCTTAGCCCAAGACCCAAGGCCCAAGGCTCTTAGCCCAAGACCCAAGGCCCTTAACCCTAGGCCCAAGGCCCTTAGCCTTAGGCCCAAGGCTCTTAGCCCAAGACCCAAGCCCAAGGCCCTTAACCCTAGGCCCAAGGCCCTTAGCCTTAGGTCAAGGCTCGTAGCCCTAAGCCAAAGGGCTTAGGAAAGTGACTTCCCCAAGATGCAGGCCACACCAGTGGTCTGGCTCCGGGGTACACACACACACACACACACGTGTGTGTTTGTACACTCACGGCAACATCTTCAATCAGCATTATTATTTTTATCTTTTCTAACTAAAACCTGACGATCGTTTGTATATTATTTAAAACGTTGATTGGAAGTGGTGTTAGGTGAGCAGCGTGTGTGTGTGTGGCTGCAGGGAGGCAGGTGTCACCACACACACAGGGAGGCAGGTGTCACCACACACACAGGGAGGCAGGTGTCACCACACACACAGGGAGGCAGGTGTCACCACACACACAGGGAGGCAGGTGTCACCACACACACAGGGAGGCAGGTGTCACCACACACAGGGAGGCAGGTGTCACCACACACACAGGGAGGCAGGTGTCACCGCACACACAGGGAGGCAGGTGTCACCGCACACACAGGGAGGCAGGTGTCACCGCACACACAGGGAGGCAGGCGTCACCACACACACAGGGAGGCAGGTGTCACCACACACAGGGAGGCAGGTGTCACCGCACACACAGGGAGGCAGGCGTCACCGCACACACAGGGAGGCAGGTGTCACCACACACACAGGGAGGCAGGTGTCACCACACACACAGGGAGGCAGGTGTCACCACACACACAGGGAGGCAGGTGTCACCACACACACAGGGAGGCAGGTGTCACCACACACAGGGAGGCAGGTGTCACCGCACACACAGGGAGGCAGGTGTCACCGCACACACAGGGAGGCAGGTGTCACCGCACACACAGGGAGGCAGGTGTCACCGCACACACAGGGAGGCAGGTGTCACCGCACACACAGGGAGGCAGGTGTCACCACACACACAGGGAGGCAGGTGTCACCACACACACAGGGAGGCAGGTGTCACCACACACACAGGGAGGCAGGTGTCACCACACACACAGGGAGGCAGGTGTCACCACACACACAGGGAGGCAGGTGTCACCACACACACAGGGAGGCAGGTGTCACCACACACACAGGGGAGGCAGGCGTCACCACACACACAGGGAGGCAGGCGTCACCACACACACAGGGAGGCAGGCGTCACCACACACACAGGGAGGCAGGCGTCACCACACACACAGGGAGGCAGGTGTCACCACACACACAGGGAGGCAGGCGTCACCACACACACAGGGAGGCAGGCGTCACCACACACACAGGGAGGCAGGTGTCACCACACACACAGGGAGGCAGGCGTCACCACACACACAGGGAGGCAGGCGTCACCACACACAGGGGAGGCAGGTGTCACTACACACACAGGGGAGGCAGGTGTCACCACACACACACAGGGAGGCAGGCGTCACCACACACACAGGGGAGGCAGGTGTCACCACACACAGGGGAGGCAGGTGTCACCACACACAGTCTGAGGGCGCTGGTTGCATACCTTGTACGGAGGAACCACAACACGTCAACACAACCAAGAACACACGACTATATTTCCAGAGATGCATCTTAATATCAGGGCGCCAGGTGGTGACGGGGGCGCCAGGTGGTGACGGGGGCGCCAGGTGGTGACGGGGGCGCCAGGTGGTGACGGGGGCAGCGCGGGATCAAGAGTGAAGGGGGTCTCACCAACCTCTGAATGGCCACAGTACCCCTGGAGGAGGGGGGGGAGGGAAAGGTAAGCGTCTTATCATATCTTGTGGTCAGTGGAGTGGTGGTGTCGCAGCACCACACCTGCACCCATTATCACCACACCTGCCCCCATTATCACCACACCTGGGCACCATTATCACCACACCTGGGCACGGCTCATCCTATCATCACAGTAATTGTTGACGAAGAGGGCTCTCTGGAGCAGGTGAGGAGGTCCAGGAATAACCAAGGCGGCCAGCAGTAGGCCAGACGTAGCCTAGCATCATCACGCGGCCCATAAATAGCCAGGAGTAGCCTAGCAGGAAAAATAATAGCTCAGAAGTAGCCAGCGAGACCAATGGTAGCCAAAGGAGGCCAAGAGTAGTCAATGAAGTAGCCAATGAGCGGCCAGGAGTAGCAGTAACGCAGTAAAGAACGCATGCCAGTAGCACAGTTGGGCCTGGAATCTTCAAGAACTCTATTTTAATACTGGTAGATTAACGACCAAATATAAAATAACGAGTTGGAAGCCCCGAGTCATCGGACACAAACACATTCTCCTGAATATTAAGTCTCCCGTCCGGATCACTTTTAATGAACCTTCTTCACTGACAAACAGTGTGGAAGGCCCGAGCCCCTCCTCTTATCTCAGGCGGTGAATATAAACATTTGAGGCCGTAATTAACTCTGCTTGTCTCAAAAGCGCTCCAGAAAATATAGAAATTCAAATTGCCATTTTTTTTCTCAAAACTTTGTAAGACCGTTCGGGGCAAAATCTTCAATTAATTTCAGTTTTAGATTGAAGTATGCTGTGGGCAGTGGTTGGGGTAGGAGTACCCCATACCCAGCTAGTGGGCGGTGGTGAGGGTAGGAGTACCCATACCAGCTAGTGGGCGGTGGTGTGCCAAGAAAAGATAAGGTAGGCTTCATTCACAATGCTATAGTTTCCTTAAAAATATGCATTATAATCTCTTGATAAATATAAATATAATTGATGTGTCCAGTATATGATGGTCTTTAATATGGGGAATATAAATAGGGGTTTAAAAACTTATAAAACTTGAAACAATGGATTCAAATTAGAAAAAAAACTTAGAACTGTATGCGAAATTAGGTAACTACAGGTTGGCATAAATGAACACACGTGTGGAGCAAGTTATTAAGTTGTATCAAGGCATCAGGTTCAGTGTGTTGTTGTTGTTGTTAAAGATTCGCTACCTGGAACAAGAAGTTCAAAGTAGCACGGGCTATGGTGAGCCCGCAGTGGATCAGGTTCACTGGGAAGTACGGAGTAAAGGACTGACAAATACGTGAATGGCAGGTGTTGGAGGTCATGGTTGTTAATGGCAGGTGTTGGTTCATAGTTGTTATGATCTTTATAGTACTCGTGTGTTCTTATCTCTAGTGTACGAAAAAACTATTTTTTTTATTCAAATAACGCCATTAAACAAGGACACGCGAAAATCAAATTTATGTCTTGTAATTGAATTATATGGAAAATAAAAAACAAATTTCTGACTCATTTATTATGCACCCCATACTCATCGAGTGGGCGGTGGTGGAAAGAGTTATGGAGACACATAATCGGAACTGAACCTCATAGTTTATTTAGCTAAGCAGGTGACAATTTTGTGAAGCTAGTTACACAATTTTCTTTTTTCGTCTACACAAATATATGGACATACATCTATAGTCATTTTATATCACAAGTGATTCAAGAAATAGCGTACAACAGTCCTAATACATGGTAGTTTACATCTGAGGTGAGTCAGTTACAGTCACTAGTCTGCTCCACACCCACCCAACTGGGAGGCATCTGAGGTGAGTCAGTTACAGTCACTAGTCCTGCTCCACACCCACCCAACTGGGAGGCAAGTCATGTTCAGGCAGCAACTACAGTAAGCAAACTTTCAATATTGTCTAATATTTATGGCAGTACTAACTTTATTGGATGACCCACAGACGTGCGGTTCGATCTGCACATTAGAATGACTAAAGAGAAATTGGTGTGAATTTCATTTTGTTTCAAGTCTATTAAATTTTGTTGCTATTCCCGGAATATTGCTGCCCTCGAGCTGATCAAAGGCAATCCAAGGTGGTAATCAATTTCCTCTACGAGCAAATGTTCAGACTAACTCATAAGTTCTATCATGCATTCGGAGATCAATATGCGAAGGAATCCGCAGGAGACAAACACTGACTCCATCGTGCAATGAGCAAGTACAACCTTTACTGTTCTTGGTGTCAGGAGAAGTTATCCTGGACAGCCTAGCTTCTACGTCTGTTACTTGCTGCACGACTCTCCTCTCTTCCCTCGGACACCAGCTGTGGCTCCCACGATGACTCTATGTGACCAGCTTGTGAGGCTACTACTGTTGGCTCTCAATAATGAATTAAATTTATACGAAGGCATATACCTAAGATTTTATTAGGCCTAAAACTGTTTAATTAGGCCTAGGATAGGCTTGATTAAAGCTGTTAAAGTTGTAATATGCATTAGTATACCAATAGTACAAAATGTGGACTTTATATCGGTTCAAAAGTTCATATATTGTACGTGCCAACCACAGTCGTTCTCGGAGAATAATGTTTCTTAACAAATCTAACAATGAGAAATATGACACTGAGCAAGAGAATGAACACCTGAGCGGCTGTAATGACCGGTGTTTAGGCGGTGTTGAGGGACCAGTCGTAGAAGTACCGGACGGAGGGTGGTGTTCCGTGTTCCGGCGTCAGGAGAGCACTGATGGCAGCTCGCTCGGCGTCCTCCACGTACCCCTGGATCCACCTGTGTAGTATCATACTGGGTCAGGTCCCATGTCCACCACTTGTGTGTAGCCCGCGCCTGACTCCCAGCGTCGCGGGATACAGCACACGGATAAAGTTTACGCCTCGCTGAGCAGAACACAAAACACCGAGAGGTGTGGCAGTGGCCCGGGGTCCTGTCCTGTCGTGACAGTGGCCCGGGGTCCTGTCCTGTCGTGACAGTGGCCCGGGGTCCTGTCCTGTCGTGACAGTGGCCCGGGGTCCTTTCCTGTCGTGACAGTGGCCCGGGGTCCTGTCCTGTCGTGACAGTGGCCCGGGGTCCTGTCCTGTCGTGACAGTGGCCCGGGGTCCTGTCCTGTCGTGACAGTGGCCCGGGGTCCTGTCCTGTCGTGACAGTGGCCCGGGGTCCTGTCCTGTCGTGACAGTGGCCCGGGGTCCTGTCCTGTCGTGACAGTGGCCCGGGGTCCTGTCCTGTCGTGGCAACAGTCAGGGATCAACAAATAACTGTCTTATACTGTATGTGGCTGACAGAGACTATATTCAGTAACGAAAATCGGTATTAAAAACGCAAATTTTAATCCATTGTACGAATTGTTGACACTTACATTTAACTGAATTGAACTGATTAATAACGATCGACCGTCAATTAAAGACGGCCGATCATTACAGTGTTATAAGTTACTTAAAAATGTAAATAACATGTATGAATACAACAGAGCTCCCGCGTGACAGGACTGGCTTCGAGCAATCTCTGAATTTCGGCAGGAAACCTTAATGAAGTCATTAAACTAATTAAACTGGCGTGTAGGTTCCCCGCAGGTGCTCCTCGCCTCACAAGACGTGGCCGCCCCGCTCCTCACACCGTATACAAAATTAATATCATATCCCCTATGCTGGAGTCTTCAGTACTGCAATACACCTGAACAAAAAAAGGCTTCTAAAATGTGAAAGGTAAACATAGAAGTTAACTTCAGTGACAAGGAGGCAAGCGAGGTTGGGCTTACGACCCCTCTCGTTGGAAGAAATACATGACATGAAACTCGACTTTTTTAAAAGGTATAGATATTTCCTCATAAAATACAAGCCTAGACAATGTTAGGTAGAACAAAATGCGAACTGCAAGCAACTGTAGTGTACTTGGAGAGAGGCGAGCAGACCTGAGGACGCCATGTTGTGGTGGGAGAAGTCGTGCTCATACCACTGGAGCACCTGAGGCAGCCACAGCACTCCCTCCTTCACCTTCACCTCCTGGGACAGGTACGACCTGGTGGCCGCCTCCAGCGCCTGCTCCAGGTTCTTGCCACTGTATACACGCACCACTGGACACGTCTGTATCATACAACTAAACTGTTATACGGGCAGACGGCAGGAACTGATCAGACTAGATGACTGCATTACTAATGGAAATTATTATTGCTCTGTTATTTAAGAAATGGAATGTTGCTTGGCTATTAAATACATTTTCCAGCGAGCTACTTCGCTATTTAATAAAGTTGAATCTATTACAAATGCTGCTTTAAGGAATCATATTGAATACAAAATAAAACTGAATAGCATAAAAGTATAATTTGAAATCAACATTAAATAAAATGTTGGGAGAGATTACGAAGTTCTGTTATCAATTAACACAGTTCGCAACAGAAAAAATATGGATACTGAATGTTAGGAAAAAAACATTATTGTAAGCAAAAGGTGAAAGGAAGAGATGGAGGAGTTATAATTGGCAACTGTCTCGAACTTACACACCAAAATGTTGACTTATTTTAGTTTAAGCAAAATGTATAATATACTCTCTCTCTCTCTCTCTCTCTCTCTCTCTCTCTCTCTCTCTCGAGAGAGAGAGAGAGAGAGAGAGAGAGAGAGAGAGAGAGAGAGAGAGATAGAGATAGAGATATATATAGAGAGAGATATAGAGAGATAAATATATGGGTTGTTGAGCTTGAAGTCGTTGCCCCTTGTATGTGTTACATTCGACCTTTTTAAGCAGTGGTCTGGATTAATTATAGAAAAACAACACACAGGGCCCGCGCGGCTGAGTGAACAACACTCAGGGGACGTAGTCCTAAGAACCCGGGTTCGATTTCCGGCCGAGGCGGAAACAAATGAGCAGAGTTTCTTTTACTCTGATGCACCTGTTCACCTAGCAGTAAATAGGTACCTGGGAGTTAGACAGCTGCTACGGGCTACTTCCTGTGTGTGTGTGTGTGTGTGTGTGTGTGTGTGTGTGTGTGTGTGTGTGTGTACTCACCTAGTTGTGTTTGCGGGGCTTGAGCTCTGGCTGTTTGGTCCCGCCTCTCAAAGTAGTTAACAGGTGGAATGCATTAGGCAGTGATGTGGTGGAGGCTGACTCCATACACAGTTTCATATGTAGATGTGACAAAGCCCAGTGGGCTTAGGAACATGTACACCAGTTGATTGACACAGCTCGTGTCAGCTCTTAGAGAGGTGGAACCAAAGAGCCAAAGCTCAACCCCAACAAGCACAACTAGCTGAGTAAACTAGGTGAGTACACACACACTGTAATCACTGGTATATCTATGATAACTTTTTTAATGAATTCCATGGAATAGAACTTGCATCTTGGTGTGTTGCTACAACTGACACTGGGGTGTTCCTGGCAGGGAACAAGAGTCACCCAAGCACTGGGTCGCCGGTGTTGCCAGCTGGTGACCCTCGCCTCCAGTACAGCGTCCGTCACCTCGACCCAAGAGTTCACTTCGCTCTCAAGCTGCGGCGGCCAAGGATCCATGTGTCCTGCTCTGGGGCACCATGTCCGTCGTCCTCCTACACATATCTCATGTATACTGTTCAGGTTTGTTTGATTCCTGCTTATTGTCGTCAAAATATCTCCAAGTATTCTCCCCTCCTCTTTCTAACCCCCCCTCCGCTCCTCTTATACCTCCTTCACACTCTGTTTTCCTCCCCTCCCTATCCCTCTCGTCCTCCTGCTCTCTGTTTTCTCCTCTACTATTCTCCACCACCGTCCTCTGATGGCTACGGCTGGGGCGAAGAGGGCTGAACCTGGAGGTGTTTACCATTTTTTAAACTTACGTTTTTTCCGTGCTGCCTACGGCAGTGTAATGATAAGGTAAAAAACTGACCTCAACTTTTCCCGAGATTAGTGCGCTAATGTTTTACATTCTTGCAATGAACAATAGTTTCTGTAACTTTATTTTCAAACAATATTTTAGCCCGACCTGGTAACGGCGGGGTGCCCAAAGTCCCCTGGTTTAGTTATGTAACCGTGGCTACTGTTCTCTTGAGTAGTGGCACGTCGACCCCGAAGCATGTTTGGCGCATACCCCCCCCCCCCGCGCAATCATTGTGCAAGTTAGGTGAGCAACTTAATCCTCTGACTTCAACCGTCGCAGATAACAGTCAAACATTGTACTGCGTCGGTATAGATATTATGAGACATCTTTTAGATCATGTCGGGTACGCAAGTCGAACTCATGGCCTGTGTCGTCCTTACAGCCCACACATACGCTATATGTCATCTTATACGAGTACGTGTGTCGGCCCA
>WNGS01158745.1:9977633-9990265 GCA_020271785.1 Procambarus virginalis | reverse complement strand
CTGGGTGTGCATGTGTGTCTGTATGTGTGTGCTAGAGAGGAGTATATGCATTAGACGTAATAGAGAAAAAATATATATATATTAGAAAGGCGGGGTCTAATAGCTAATAGTTCGATTCTGCAGATACAAATAGTAAATACAGTGACACCACACCACCACAGTGGTTCTCCACCCATGGGGTCATAAGGCGCAGTAGTCACAATGAGAGATGGAGCCGTGCTAGGCAACAAGGTGGTCACCACAGAGGGTTTGGGGCTCGACCCTACCACAGGGGAGGGAGGGGAGTGCAGGGAGTAGTCTGATCTGGGCCCAATGCAGCGGGGGCTACAGAGCCCGGTCTTCCAGGACGGTCCGACTCAGAGGCCTGGTCACCCACCCCATGAGCCTGGGTAAGAGAAGTCGTGTCATCATCCATGCAGCAGTCGTTCGAAAAGTTTGGGACCTGGAACCAAGGTATACTGCCTAACAGGGCAGCCAGGGAGGCCGAGTGCGGGCCAGTGCAGGAAGGGTGCGTCGTCCCCAGCGGTGCCCCCCCCCCCTTTTTAAGAGGGAAGTTATATTGCATCGTTCATTCTCCCGCACTGGTGCTAAGACCCCAGCCCCCCCCCCCCCTATCGCCCCAGCCTGGACACCCAGCCATCCACTAGCTTAGGGCGGCTCCTCACGGCCGACCCCTCCAGCGGTGGTTCACAAGACTCCTACATAGTGCCCATCTGCACGACCACCACCCACAGAGGGGGCGAAGGCAACCCTCGCCGGTCCCAGGGAGGTGTACGTGAGCCCCTCACCACAAGGCCACACCACGGAGAGGTATAGTGCTGGAAAGCACGTTCAATTATAGTGCTGGAAAACACGTTCAATTATAGTGCTGGAAAACACGTTCAATTATAGTGCTGGAAAACACGACCAATTATAGTGCTGGAAAACACGACCAATTATAGTGCTGGAAAACACGTCTGATAATATTATGCAATTAACCTGGGAACAAAATATTTGTAATTATCTGTAGGAATTTGTCTGCGTCACCCGTCGCTATACGCAGCGGCGGGTGACATGACTCTAGCAGCGGCGGGTGACATGACTCTAGCAGCGGCGGGTGACATGACTCTAGCAGCGGCGGGTGACATGACTCTAGCAGCGGCGGGTGACATGACTCTAGCAGCGGCGGGTGACATGACTCTAGCAGCGGCGGGTGACATGACTCTAGCAGCGGCGGGTGACATGACTCTAGCAGCGGCGGGTGACATGACTCTAGCAGCGGCGGGTGACATGACTCTAGCAGCGGCGGGTGACATGACTCTAGCAGCGGCGGGTGACATGACTCTAGCAGCGGCGGGTGACATGACTCTAGCAGCGGCGGGTGACATGACTCTAGCAGCGGCGGGTGACATGACTAGCAGCGGCGGGTGACATGACTCTAGCAGCGGCGGGTGACATGACTCTAGCAGCGGCGGGTGACATGACTCTAGCAGCGGCGGGTGACATGACTCTAGCAGCGGCGGGTGACATGACTCTAGCAGCGGCGGGTGACATGACTCTAGCAGCGGCGGGTGACATGACTCTAGCAGCGGCGGGTGACATGACTCTAGCAGCGGCGGGTGACATGACTCTAGCAGCGGCGGGTGACATGACTCTAGCAGCGGCGGGTGACATGACTCTAGCAGCGGCGGGTGACATGACTCTAGCAGCGGCGGGTGACATGACTCTAGCAGCGGCGGGTGACATGACTCTAGCAGCGGCGGGTGACATGACTCTAGCAGCGGCGGGTGACATGACTCTAGCAGCGGCGGGTGACATGACTCTAGCAGCGGCGGGTGACATGACTCTAGCAGCGGCGGGTGACATGACTCTAGCAGCGGCGGTGACATGACTCTAGCAGCGGCGGGTGACATGACTCTAGCAGCGGCGGGTGACATGACTCTAGCAGCGGCGGGTGACATGACTCGAGCAGCGGCGGGTGACATGACTCTAGCAGCGGCGGGTGACATGACTCGTGCAGTAGGAGGAGCACGGGATGGAGGCGTGTATGGTAGTCCAGGCTGGGCCGGGCGGTGTGTGAGGCCACCCAGGACGCTGGGCCGGCCAGTACTAACAACACACCCTGGCCAGTCCTTACAACACACCCTGGCCAGTCCTAACAACACACCCTGGCCAGTCCTAACAACACACCCTGGCCAGTACTAACAACACACCCTGGCCAGTACTAACAACACACCCTGGCCAGTACTAACAACACACCCTGGCCAGTACTAACAACACACCCTGGCCAGTACTAACAACACACCCTGGCCAGTACTAATCCGGGCCACAGGATTACGAGTCCTGCGCCCTACCAACTCAGCTTCCAGACCAGACATGTGGTATGCATGTTCAGTGAGGTGGCACTTAACTCCGTTACTCGCTCACATTCACCTGGTGTGAGCTGCCCACCCAACACAGTGTTTTCTCAGTGAAGATCAACACCCGTGACGCTGCTGTCGTTATCCTATTTATATGTGCTTCAGGAGATAGATTAGGTGTTACGTGCACACCCAGGTCTCTTTCGCGCGTCGCCACAGGTAGGCTGTTCCCTTTCATTGTGTACTGTCCCTTTGGTCTCCTATCACCTAGTCCCATTTCCATAACTTTACATTTGCTCGTGTTGCACTCCAGTAGCCATTTCTATAACCATCTCTGAAACCTGTTCAAGAACTCTTGGAGGATCCTACAATCCTCATCTGTCACAACTCTTCTCATCAACTTTGCGTCATCCGCGAACATCGACATGTAGAATTCTACACCTGTAAACATGTCATTAACGTATATTAGAAATATAATTGGTCCCAGCACCGATCCTTGAGGTACTCCACTCGTTACTCTTCGCCAGTCCGACTTCTCGCCCCTTACCGTAACTCTTTGGCTCCTTCCTGTTAGGTAGTTCCTTATCCATGCTAGGGCCTTTCCGCTTACTCCCGCCTGCCTCTCAAGTTTGAATAGCAATCTCATGTGCGATACTGTATCAAAGGCCTTTTGGCAGTCCAGAAATATGCTGTCTGCCAACCTTCTCTGTCCTGCCTTAACCTCGTTATTTTATCATAGAATTCCAAAAGGTTTGTTAGGCACGATTTCCCTGTCCAGAACCCATGTTGATGTTTGTTCACAAACCTAACGTTCTCCAGGTGTGCATCCAGTCGTAGCCTAATTATTCTTTCCAGTATTTTACAGGGGATGCTTGTCAGTGATACAGGTCTATAGTTAAGTGCCTCCTCCCTATCGCCTTTCTTGAAAATCGGTACATTTGCCTTCTTCCAGCAACTGGGCAATTCTCCCGACTTAAGTGACTCATTAAAGATCTTTGCCAGAGGCACGCTGAGGGCCTGCGCTGCCTCTTTTAGTATCCACGGTGATACTTTGTCTGGTCCAACTGCTTTAGTTGCATCCAGTGTTGTCAACTGTTTCATTACCTCCTCTGCTGTCACCTCTATATCCGATAGTCTTTCATCTAGGGGTAATCTCTTCTAACAATGGGAGCTGCTCAGGCTCGGTTGTGAACACTCCATGGAAACTGGCATTCAGTGCCTCGCAGATTTCCTTGTCACTTTTAATATATGCTCCCTCTGTTTTCTTTAGTCTTGTCACTTGGTCGTTCACCAACATTTTTCTTCTTATACGACTGTGTAGTAATTTAGGTGGCTTTTTTCGCTTTGATCGCAATATCGTTCTCATAATTTCTTTCCGATGCTCTTCTTATGTTAATGTAATCGTTCCTAGCTCTGTTGCATCTGATCCTGTTGTGTGTGTGTACTCACTTATTTGTACTCACCTAATTGTGCTTGCAGGGGTTGAGCTCTGCCTCTTTGGTCTCGCCTCTCAACCGTCAATCAAGCAGGGTGTAGGTGAGGGTGTAGGGCCTGGCGAGTGAGGCAGGGTGTAGGTGAAGGTGTAGGGCCTGGCGAGTGAGGCAGGGTGTAGGTGAGGGTGTAGGGCCTGACGAGTGAGGCAGGGTGTAGGTTAGGGTGTAGGGCCTGGCGAGTGAGGCTGGGTTTAGGTGAGGGTGTAGGGCCTGGCAAGTGAGGCAGGGTGTAGGTTAGGGTGTAGGGCCTGGCGAGGGTGTAGGTTACCTGTGTATGGAGACCCAGGTGTAGCCGGGAGAGACAACCACGCCATCCTTCGCCTGCTCTCACCTTTAACTTCCAGCTTACATTTAAGTGAGTGTTCATGTCCACATTGTTACAGGGGCCAGACACTGTGGTGTATATCACACTATAGTCCCACCCCCTGCCCACTGAGGGGACACCCTGGGGAGTGAGGGGAGCCCCTGCCTGCTTGTGCCAGGTGAAGCAGGCTCTACAGGTGAGCCAAGCCTCTCTGCTCGCCCTCTCTCTCACTCTCCGTAATGTCCTCCACACGCTCACCACCATCAATAATGAGGCTTACAACCGCATGTTGCGGTCTCATAGCTTGAGGGGATGGTGCCCTCTAGTGCTAGTTTGTTTGGGAAGAGCGCGCGCATACACGTGCTGTCGCGCTCAGGGTGCGAGCCCTACTGGCTGTCTGCGGTAGCACCAGCAGCGGCGGTGGTGGTGGTGGCGGCAGTACCAGCAGCAGCCACTGGCGGCGGCAGGTGGTGGCTGTGGGGCGTACTGACACCCCGACACTGTCCCAGCTGGCCACGTGTGGTGCCCACCTGCCCTGTGGGTACTGTGGTCCCGGTCAAGGCGGTGTTATTATCCAGGTTACCGATGTGAGGAAGGCCGCGGGCGTCCACCGTCTGCACCACGTGTTGTCCTCACGCTGAGGGAGCCACTCACTCTCACCTGTGGCGCCCCTCCTCTCCTGCCTGCCTCCACACACGCTCCTGCGCCTCCAGGAGGGTCACGGAGCTCCACGTCCAGGAGGGTGACGGAGCTCCACGTCCAGGAGGGTGACGGAGCTCCACGTCCAGGAGGGTCAAGGAGCTCCACGTCCAGGAGGGTGACGGAGCTCCACGTCCAGGAGGGTCAAGGAGCTCCACGTCCAGGAGGGTGACGGAGCTCCACGTCCAGGAGGGTCAAGGAGCTCCACGTCCAGGAGGGTGACGGAGCTCCACGTCCAGGAGGGTGACGGAGCTCCACGTCCAGGAGGGTGACGGAGCTCCACGTCCAGGAGGGTGACGGAGCTCCACGTCCAGGAGGGTCAAGGAGCTCCACGTCCAGGAGGGTGACGGAGCTCCACGTCCAGGAGGGTGACGGAGCTCCACGTCCAGGAGGGTGACGGAGCTCCACGTCCAGGAGGGTGACGGAGCTCCACGTCCAGGAGGGTGACGGAGCTCCACGTCCAGGAGGGTGACGGAGCTCCACGTCCAGGAGGGTGACGGAGCTCCACGTCCAGGAGGGTGACGGAGCTCCACGTCCAGGAGGGTGACGGAGCTCCACGTCCAGGAGGGTGACGGAGCTCCACGTCCAGGAGGGTGACGGAGCTCCACGTCCAGGAGGGTGACGGAGCTCCACGTCCAGGAGGGTGACGGAGCTCCACGTGCCCAATAAACAAGCAGCACGGTTGACGGAGTACACAGCAGGGTAACATTACGCTCCCACAAGGACGCCAGTCGGAAAGTCAGGCCATAAAGGCTCCCTCTTCATGCCAGCCGCACCACCTCTTTTGTCCTCGAGATCTCCATCTTAATCCTCCTGAGTGCTCTGGAGGTCGGTATCTGCGGCCCGGAAGCTAGAGCCCGGCTTGTTACCTGACTGATGCGGCTACTGGGGACCGATAACACGCGCGCACAGCCCATGTGGAACAGTCAGGCTGGTCAGCGTGCACCTGTGGAACAGTCAGGCTGGTCAGCGTGCACCTGTGGAACAGTCAGGCTGGTCAGCGTGCACCTGTGGAACAGTCTGGCTGGTCAGGGTGCACCTGTGGAACAGTCTGGCTGGTCAGGGTGCACCCGTGGAACAGTCTGGCTGGTCAGGGTACACCTGTGGAATAACTTGGTCTAGTCAGTGCATGAGGGTTCAGGGTATAAATATGAACGTTTTCTGTACCCCATTCGAAGTATGGTGACTGCAGCTCCCGATGTCTGACTGCTGTGCTGGAGGTCAGGGTTCGAAACCCGGCAGGACCGTTTTTTCCCTGGCATTTAGTTTAGCTAATGAGGAATTTATTGTAGTAGTCTGCACCTAGAAGGATTCCTATGTCGGTGAGGTGATCAAACTTAATTTGATCTACCAATTTTATTCCTGTTTTTTTTTCTCTCGAGAATTTGGTCGTGGCTCCCAGACCTTGTACATATAGGTCCGGTGGAATGGTATCGACCACGATGGCTGGTACTTGACGGACATGACCGCCTAAACGTACCGATGGTTGTACCACCTGGTAGACTTGTGGTCCTATATCAGACAGGAACCCTGTATATTTCATTTCACCCGGGTCACAAGCTTTAATTGTTGATCATGTGTCACTTTTTTGATGAGAACTGTTCTCATCGAGTCCTGCGCGCAGGACTCGTAATTCTGTGGCGCGGGTTTGATTCCCGCACCCGGCAGAAACAAATGGGCAAAGTTTCTTTCACCCTGAATGCCCCTGTTACCTAGCAGTAAATAGGTACCTGGGTGTTAGTCAGCTGTCACGGGCTGCTTCCTGGGGTGTGTGTGTGTGTGGTGTTGGGGAAAAAAAAAAGGTAGTTAGTGTAGTTAGTAAACAGTTGATTGACAGTTGAGAGGCGGGCCGAAAGAGCAAAGCTCAACCCCCGTAAAATACAACTAAGTGAATACACACACACACACACACACACACACACACACACACACACACACACACACACACACACACACACACACACACACACACACACAAAGGTATGAAAATGATATAGCTAATAAAGCCAAGACTGAACCAAAGCTACTACACAGTCACATCAGGAGGAAGACAACAGTGAAGGAACAGGTGATTAAACTTAGGGTGGGCGAGGACAGGTACACAGAGAATGACAAAGAGGTGTGTGAAGAACTCAACAAAAGGTTCCAGGAGGTCTTTACAATAGAACAGGGAGATATCACGGCGCTGGGAGAGGTGGCAGCAAACCAGGTGACCTTGGATAGGTTCGAAATTACAAGAGATGAGGTCAAAAAGCACCTATTGGAGCTGGATGTGAGAAAAGCTGTTGGGCCGGATGGAATCTCGCCATGGGTATTGAAAGAGTGTGCAGGAGCACTTTGCTTACCACTCTCCATAGTGTATAGTAAGTCACTGGAAACGGGGGACCTACCAGAAATATGGAAGACTGCTAATGTAGTACCAATATACAAAAAGGGTGACAGACAAGAGGCACTGAACTACAGGCCAGTGTCCTTAACTTGTATACCATGCAAGGTGATGGAGAAGATTGTGAGAAAAAACCTAGTAACACATCTGGAGAGAAGAGACTTCGTGACAACCCATCAACATGGGTTCAGGGAGGGTAAATCTTGCCTTACAGGCTTGATAGAATTCTACGATCAGGTGACAAGAATTAAGCAAGAAAGAGAAGGGTGGGCGGACTGCATTTTTTTGGACTGTCGGAAAGCCTTTGACACAGTACCCCATAAAAGGTTGATGCATAAGCTGGAGAAACAGGCAGGAGTAACAGGTAGGGCGCTCCAGTGGATAAGGGAGTACCTAAGCAATAGGAAGCAGAGAGTTACAGTGAGGGGTGAGACCTCAGACTGGCGTGAAGTCACCAGTGGAGTCCCACAGGGCTCTGTACTTGGACCTATCCTGTTTCTGATATACGTAAATGATCTCCCAGAGGGTATAGACTCATTCCTCTCAATGTTTGCTGACGACGCCAAAATTATGAGAAGGATTAAGACAGAGGAGGACAGCTTGAGACTTCAAGAAGACCTGGACAAGCTGCAGGAATGGTCGAACAAATGGCTGTTAGAGTTTAACCCAAGCAAATGTAATGTAATGAAGATAGGGGTAGGAAGCAGGAGACCAGATACAAGGTATCATTTGGGAGATGAAATACTTCAAGAGTCAGAGAGAGAGAAAGACCTGGGGGTTGATATCACGCCAGACCTGTCCCCTGAAGCTCATATCAAGAGGATAACATCAGCAGCATATGCCAGGTTGGCTAACATAAGAACGGCCTTTAGAAACTTGTGTAAGGAATCTTTCAGAACATTATATACCACATATGTCAGACCAATCCTGGAGTATGCGGCTCCAGCATGGAGTCCCTATCTAGTCAAGCATAAGACTAAACTGGAAAAGGTTCAAAGGTTTGCCACCAGACTAGTACCCGAGCTGAGAGGTATGAGCTACGAGGAGCGACTGCAGGAATTAAACCTCACTTCGTTGGAAGACAGAAGAGTTAGGGGGGACATGATCACCACATTCAAGATTCTCAGGGGAATCGACAGGGTTGATAAAGACAGGCTGTTTAACACAAGGGGCACACGCACTAGGGGACACAGGTGGAAACTGAGTGCCCAAATGAGCCACAGAGATATTAGAAAGAACTTTTTTAGTGTCAGAGTGGTTGACAAATGGAATGCATTAGGAAGCGATGTGGTGGAGGCTGACTCCATACACAGTTTCAAGTGTAGATATGATAGAGCCCATTAGGCTCAGGAAACTGTACACCTGTTGATTGACGGTTGAGAGGCGGGACCAAAGAGCCAGAGCTCAACCCCCGCAAGCACAACTAGGTGAGTACTAGGTGAGTACACACACACACACACACACACACACACACACAGGCGCCATAGGAAGCCTTTGTTCAGGCGAGTGTTGAGGGCTGAATGTATCTTCCCGCGTGTAGTGAGCACGGACGGCACTCTACACACCTTCCCAGTTCTCCTGCAGTGTGTCCATGGACAGAGGGGAGAGTAGGGAGAGACTCCTGGTGTTACCGATCCCTCCCTAGCCCCCGGGGCTAGCCAGGACATCTGCTTATATAGTGCTTCTTACTCGGCAATACCATGCTCGGGGTGGTGGAGGTAGGAGGGAAAGACCTATTGGTGTGGAGAGCGTGAGCAGGCGTGGTGCTCACTACGAAGGCCAGGCCGGTGTGCTCAGGACGGTGGGGGATGGTCAGGGTGTGCTCAGGACGGTGGGGGATGGTCAGGGTGTGCTCAGGACGGTGGGGGATGGTCAGGGTGTGCTCATGACGGTGGGGGATGGTCAGGATGTGCTCAGGACGGTGGGGGATGGTCAGGGTGTGCTCAGGACGGTGGGGGATGGTCAGGGTGTGCTCAGGACGGTGGGGGATGGTCAGGGTGTGCTCAGGACGGTGGGGGATGGTCAGGGTGTGCTCAGGACGGTGGGGGATGGTCAGGGTGTGCTCAGGACGGTGGGGGATGGTCAGGGTGTGCTCAGGACGGTGGGGGATGGTCAGGGTGTGCTCAGGACGGTGGGGGATGGTCAGGGTGTGCTCATGACGGTGGGGGATGGTCAGGGTGTGCTCAGGACGGTGGGGGATGGTCAGGGTGTGCTCATGACGGTGGGGGATGGTCAGGGTGTGCTCAGGACGGTGGGGGATGGTCAGGGTGTGCTCAGGACGGTGGGGGATGGTCAGGGTGTGCTCAGGACGGTGGGGATGGTCAGGGTGTGCTCAGGACGGTGGGGGATGGTCAGGGTGTGCTCAAGACGGTGGGGGATGGTCAGGGTGTGCTCAGGACGGTGGGGGATGGTCAGGGTGTGCTCAGGACGGTGGGGGATGGTCAGGGTGTGCTCAAGACGGTGGGGGATGGTCAGGGTGTGCTCAGGACGGTGGGGGATGGTCAGGGTGTGCTCATGACGGTGGAAAATCAAAGCAAGGCCATGTTCTCTAAGGTCCTCACCACACAGACAGACCCACCACCGTCCTCACCACACAGGCAGACCCACCACCGTCCTCACCACACAGACAGACCCACCACCGTCCTCACCACACAGGCAGACCCACCACCGTCCTCGCCACACACAGACCCACCACCGTCCTCACCACACAGACAGACCCACCACCGTCCTCACCACACAGACAGACCCACCACAACACCACCACATCTTTAAGGTACCCACACCTGGTGTCAGCCACAGAGAGGCGAGGGATCACGCCAACAGCCCGTGGGAGGCCATCTTTAAAATGCTTCAAATGCTCCAAAAAAGAGAGAATATTGACCTGATTTCTGTCCAATGTCTCACAATACGTCACAAGGTTGACGCCGGGACTCTCGCTCCTTACGTGAGACCAACAGACACCTTCCAGGTGTTGACAGTTATATCCCCAAGTGTTTATAGGTGACCTCCCGCCATCACTCATACTGGAGGAGCTGTTGGAGGCGCACTCGTCCCTGCTGCGTCCTCTGCGTCCCTGCGTCCCCTGCTGCGTCCCCTGTTGCGTCCCTGCGTCCCCTACGCGTCCTCAGCCCTATGCCCAGTTCTGCCAAGAGGTACAGACAAAGACTGGTGCACGAGACATGTGGGTAAATGACCTGTGAGATTTATATTTATCAAGTTTTAATAATTCATACAGTAATTAGTTATATTTTACGTTAATTTATATTTTTCGATAGCAAACTGTATGTTGTTTAAAGTGGACTGTATGGTTTACAATTCTCACAAATCGCTTCCTTACACATTCTGTGGGATTTATGGTATATTTGTGTAGTCATCAGTATAAATTATTGGTTAGTTGACATTCACTGCAGTATTAGACTACATATATTAGTAATTAAATGGGGGAGGCCTTATTTGTATTGTATTGGGCCTGGTCCACCAGTTATGAACAAGGATGACATGAAATAATCCTCGTGGCTGAGGCTGGCAGCAACACGTGTACTGGTGTACTAAGTAACTTGTGTTAATTCTTCTTCCTCCTCAGTTACACCTGTCAGAGGGCACTCACAAATCTCACAAATAACAGTACACTTAATATGACAGCTATATCAGAGGAAATACAGTAATGATTTATTAGATGAAGTCCAAGGAATATTTACCTTGTTTTGTGTCTCGGCTCGTGTGCTAACCGGCATTCCTAAATCTAAACATTAAAGGCCAATAATAAACTAGACAGAATAGGAATCGGAAAAGACACCTGCCATCATAGTAGACGAAGTTGTGTTGATAACGGGAGCACTTTACTCCCGTAACATCGGTCAAAGAGTGATTTATTGGGGCTTAATTCCCCCAGCGAGACTTGTTGGTCTCTTATTGGTTGATTAAATGGCGACTCTGTGCAGCCCTCCTCCCACTGAAGCCTTGGTTGTTTTGTCTAGATGTCAAGAAGTAGTTAGAGGGCCGTCCTTTACTCTACTGCTGTATTAAGAATAATTCCCATTAATTTAGTCTGGTAAATTTAATAGCGACTTGGGAATGATGTCCCCTGTTTTATAGGGGACATCATTCCCAAGTCTATAGTTTTTATAGGGGAGGTAGGATCCTAGGTAGGAGGAGAGTCAAACAAGAGAAGCGAGGCAGAGGTTTTATTGTCAGATGGGATGCTGCTTCTCTCCCTCCACGTGCCGGTACAGACCTCGGATGCTGCAAGTACACAACACACTGTATTAGATGTGATCTACATCTGCTGAGATGAGTACACAGCCTCCGCTACACTCAAGGCTCAGACAGTAAGGCCTGGTGGTGACTCTTAAGACCCTCCAGAGGTTGGTAGGCTTAAGCCCAGACCTTCATATTACATAAATATTACAAAGAAATAAATGTTTTAAAAGCTTAAATATTCCATGAAGAGTATATGACATAAATAACAGAGCAGAAATACAGATACATAACTATACATTAATGCTCTGACATCAGTATACTGACATCAATACTGTGACGTTAATACTGTCACACTACTGCTCTATCATCAACACCCTGGCATCAATAATAAGGAGCTGGGATGTGGAGACAAGGAGGAGCGAGAGGGGAGGAGTGAGAGTGAGGGACGCCTCACCAGCAGTGTAGGAGAGCCCTGAGGAGTGCTGGGCCCAGCTGGTAACTCAGCACCGTCGCCCCGATGATCACCAACACCTTCAGCTCCAACAGCGCCAGCAGTCTCTCCCTCACGCCTGTGGGAGAACAACACGTCAGTCACTCCCTCACCACCACAATGTGTTTATTAGATGATGAACAAGGGGCTGTAGGCCGTACTATATAAGTAATATATGGCTATACTGACCGTGTATGGGAGCGCAGCTGTGCCAGCCGTGGCCGGCGGTGGTGGCAGCGGTGACACAGACCTCGGAGGGCAGGAAGGTCACGACCTGACTGTGGTAGCAGGTCGGGTCACACAGCACCCCGCGGCCTGCGGACTCCATCAGCACGTACCCCTCCTTGTCCTTCCACTCCACCAGGTACCTGTCGTCACAACACCTTCACAACCCCTCTCACAACACCCTCTGTATGTCATTATAACTCATACATTATGAGATGATCAGACGATGAATGGTTGTGTACTGACCCTGTGATCCTGCCGTTAGTGGTGTCCGGGGTGCTCCAGGTCACGTCACAGCGCCAGTGGGTGCCTTGCCTGGCTGCTGCATGTCCCGGCCTCCGTCACCGGCGGCCCTGGCACTGTCGACACGTTGGTGGTCAGTCTGGGTATGTGTACTCTCCTAATTGTTGTATGTGTACTCTCTCTCCTTGAAGGAGTTGAGCTTCGGCTCTTTGGTCCTGTCACTTAACTGGGATACAGGTTCTTGAGGCTATCC
>WNGS01158745.1:9947218-9973771 GCA_020271785.1 Procambarus virginalis | reverse complement strand
ACCTGTGTCCCGTGACCTGTGTCCCGTGACCTGTGTCCCGTGACCTGTGTCCCGTGACCTGTGTCCCGTGACCTGTGTCCCGTGACCTGTGTCCCGTGACCTGTGACCCGTGACCTGTGTCCCGTGACCTGTGTCCCGTGACCTGTGTCCCGTGACCTGTGTCCCGTGACCTGTGTCCCGTGACCTGTGTCCCGTGACCTGTGTCCCGTGACCTGTGTCCCGTGACCTGTGTCCCGTGACCTGTGTCCCGTGACCTGTGTCCCGTGACCTGTGTCCCGTGACCTGTGACCCGTGACCTGTGTCCCGTGACCTGTGTCCCGTGACCTGTGTCCCGTGACCTGTGTCCCGTGACCTGTGTCCCGTGACCTGTGTCCCGTGACCTGTGTCCCGTGACCTGTGTCCCGTGACCTGTGTCCCGTGACCTGTGTCCCGTGACCTGTGTCCCGTGACCTGTGTCCCGTGACCTGTGTCCCGTGACCTGTGACCTGTGTCCCGTGACCCATGACCACCTCTCCTTGATGGAGGTCACCAACTAACTCTCAGGTGGTGCTGATTGGTAAAGATTGTGACATTTACTAACGGTGCTCTCAATAAAGTACATTTCAAATAAGTTTAAAAATTAGCCAATATTGTCCATATATGCGAGGAGCAGGAGCCAGGCTGGTGGACACTGGGGGGAGACAGGTAGACAGCTCTCACCTCTCTCTCACTCCTCAAAAGTACCATCTAAAGCATACTTAATTTTCACAGTTTTTGTTTAGAAAACCTGATTTTTTATGTATTGGTAGATTTTGTGTAAGGCTCAATTACAGCAGCCAGCAGGTAACCCCCCACAGCAGGTACCTGGACCCCCACACAGCAGGTACCTGGACCCCCACACAGCAGGTACCTGGACCCCCACACAGCAGGTACCTGGACCCCCACACAGCAGGTACCTGGACCCCCCCACAGCAGGTACCTGGACCCCCACACAGCAGGTACCTGGACCCCCACACAGCAGGTACCTGGACCCCCCCACAGCAGGTACCTGGACCCCCACACAGCAGGTACCTGGACCCCCACAGCAGGTACCTGGACCCCCACACAGCAGGTACCTGGACCCCCACACAGCAGGTACCTGGACCCCCACACAGCAGGTACCTGGACCCCCCCACAGCAGGTACCTGGACCCCCCACACAGCAGGTACCTGGACCCCCACACAGCAGGTACCTGGACCCCCACACAGCAGGTACCTGGACCCCCACACAGCAGGTACCTGGACCCCCACACAGCAGGTACCTGGACCCCCACACAGCAGGTACCTGGACCCCCACACAGCAGGTACCTGGACCCCCACACAGCAGGTACCTGGACCCCCACACAGCAGGTACCTGGACCCCCACACAGCAGGTACCTGGACCCCCACACAGCAGGTACCTGGACCCCCACACAGCAGGTACCTGGACCCCCACACAGCAGGTACCTGGACCCCCACACAGCAGGTACCTGGACCCCCCCACAGCAGGTACCTGGACCCCCCCACAGCAGTACCTGGACCCCCACACAGCAGGTACCTGGAACCCCCCACAGCAGGTACCTGGACCCCCACACAGCAGGTACCTGGACCCCCCCACAGCAGGTACCTGGACCCCCACACAGCAGGTACCTGGACCCCCACACAGCAGGTACCTGGACCCCCACACAGCAGACGAGACTTATCAAGAACACGAAACAGTGACAAGAATATAATTGTCCCTAAGAATATGTGAAGGTCTCTCGCGATCTCAGATATTCTTATGATAATCCCGCTTGAAAAACAAATGTTGTCCACTAAATGCAGAGTTGCTGTAATTACGGCAATTGTTGCAATTGAAGCTGTATTTGCAGCCTCCTTTTGTCACGTTGGGTGTTTTTAATACGAAATTTTATTTAAATGATTTCGTGAGATTTTTAAATTTTAGGCTTTGATGTTTTTAAACACTTGAAATTCAGAACCTAGTGATTGTAGTAGGCATGGTGGACACCCGCCCACCGGGGACACCCCCCACCGGGGACACCCGCCCACCGGGGACACCCGCCCACCGGGGACACCCGCCCACCGGGGACACCCGCCCACCGGGGACACCCGCCCACCGGGACACACGCCCACCGGGGACACCCGCCCACCGGGGACACCCGCCCACCGGGGACACCCGCCCACCGGGGACACCCGCCCACCGGGGACACCCGCCCACCGGGACACCCGCCCACCGGGACATCCGCCCACCGGGGACACCCGCCCACCGGAACACAGCCGCCCACCGGAACACAGCCGCCCACCGGGACACCCGCCCACCGGGGACACCCGCCCACCGGGACACCCGCCCACCAGGGACACCCGCCCACCGGGACACAGCTGTTATCGTACCAGACAGCTGGGCCGGGAAGCGGAGTACGACAGGTGGCGCCCATCAGTATTACCAGCTGTTGTGGTTCTGGCCTTCCTGGTAGCGGGAAGGAACAGAGTACCAAACACCTGAGGCATGTTTTTCCTTATTATAAAGTTATAACTATTCTCTGCTGGTCCAGGAGCTAGCGATATACTGTGTGTGTGTGTGTGTGTGTGTGTGTGTGTGTGTGCGTGTGCGTGCGCGCGCGCGCGTGTGCGCGCGCAGGGCCGCTGTTAGGGATGGTGTGGCTGTGGGAGTGTGGTCACTCTTGGACGAAGCTGCACATCTGCACGCTGTGTTGACGCTGCTGTTGACTCCTGTTGCCGAGTTGAGTCCTGGCAATATGCAGTTGATGAATGAGGTCACCACAGGTGTGCCCACGGGCGTCTGACATCACCGCCACTATCACTGCTACCATCACCACTATCACCGCCACCATAACATCACCGATGTTATAAGATGATGGTGATAGTAGCTGTGGTGATTGTGATGGCGGCCGGAAGAGAGCCAAGGGCTACACACCAACAGTTACAATCTGGGATCAGACGCAGGCAACAAAATCAATCCGCTATTCTGCTCCACCTCGTCCATCTATACCACCCTCACCTACCATGGAGGAGGAGTGTCTGGAGCAGCAGCTCTCACACTCCACACTACCATGGAGGTGGAGTGTCTGGAGCAGCAGCTCTCACACTCCACACTACCATGGAGGTGGAGTGTCTGGAGCAGCAGCTCTCACACTCCACACTACCATGGAGGAGGAGTGTCTGGAGCAGCAGCTCTCACACTCCACACTACCATGGAGGGGGAGTGTCTGGAGCAGCAGCAGCTCTCACACTCCACACTACCATGAGTGCACCAGCTCGCTCCTTCCCTCTCTCGAGACACAGTTGTCACACGACCACTGAACACGCGTCATTATGTTCAAGAGAGAGAGAGAGAGAGACTCCTCACTCACAGAGGGAAAGAAGGAATTGGAGGGAGGGAAGGTTACGGAGGGAGGGAGGGAGGGAGGGAGGGAGGGATGGAGGGAAGGTTAGGGAGGGGAGGAGAGGGAGGGGGTGGTGGGGAGGACACACACACAAAGGCGTGGTTCAGTTGGCGTTATTGGCATGTGTTGAAAGCTGTTGCGGCCATGGTGTGTTGTTGTATATGATGGTGACGGGTGTGTACACTCTCTCTCTCTCTCTCTCTCTCTCTCTCTCTGCCCTCCCCTGCCTAACCCTATCAAAACATATCAGGGAAAGGGACAAAATGGCAGGAGGATGCAACAGGGACACAGGGAATAGTCAAAGTGACCAAACGAAGGAAATGGTAGCCCAAGTTTTGGAGGAATTTAGGTGGGAGATACATGAAATGAAGGTTACAATTGGCAACCTGCAAAGTGAGCTGACATCAGCAAGGGAGGAGGTCAAATCCCTCAGAGAAAATAAAGAGGCTGAGCATCAGGTAATCATCCAAAGGGAAGGTGGGTATGTTGAATTGGAAGGAAATACCTCTGTACCTGAAACATTTGCAGAAATACTGAGAAAGAGCTCAGAAGCAATGGACACAGTGAGGGAGGTAGCCATGCAAGCAGCTACCTCACAGGAAGCAGCAAGGTGCACCAGTCAGCTGCTGGAGAGAAAAAGATCATTGGTAGTTGTAGGCATCAAAGAACAGGAAGGATCCAATAGGCAGGAATGGAATAGCAAGGACAGAGAGGCAGTACAGGGGCTACTGAAGGGGTTACAGATGGAAGGGGCTGAAAACCTTTTCAATCATATATATATATATAGGAAGTGATGTGGTGGAGGCTGACTCCATACACGGTTTCAAGTGTAGATATGACAGAGCCCAGTAGGCTCAAGAATCTGTACACATGTTCATTGACAGTTGAGAGGCGGGACCAAAGAGCCAAAGCTCAACTCCCGCAAGCACAACTAGGCGAGTACAAATAGGTGAGTACACACACCTCGAACATGAATATCCTGTCTCAAACATTTTCACTATTTACAATTTAATTAAAAGTTAACATGCCCTTGACACATTCAATTTGATTTACTATCTTCTCCCTTCAATTAAACATTGAAAATCAAGGTAAATTTTCATCCAAACATCATATAGTCTCTTATTTCATCGTCATATAGTTGGCCTATAATACTATATTATCTTACTGTAAACATAGTTATTATGGAATTATGGAATTAAATATAGCAACCAATTTGTATTATGCAATTTATATATATATTATATATATATATATATATATATATATATATATATATATATATATATATATATATATTATAGATTTGTGTGTGTGTGTATATGACAGTGTCAGACCACGAAAAAAGGATTAACACAGGAAATTCCTTAAGTACTTTCGTATCTAATAATACATCTTCAGAAGGATGTATCATTAAATATTATTAATTTGTGCTATTATAATATACTTATTAATCTAACATACTTATTAATCTAATATTATACTATTAATCTATGAGATCTATTATTAAATACATCCTTCTGAAGATGTATTATTAAATACGAAAGTAATTAAGGAATTTCCTGTCTTAATCCTTTTTTCGTGGTCTGACACTGTCACATTGTTCATCACGTGTTAATTTCTTCATGATTTACACACACACACACACACACACACACACACACACACACACACACACACACACACACACACACACACACACACACGCACATTTTCAAAAAACTAGGGAAGAGGGACTTAACTATAGACCAGTATCACTGACAAGCATCCCCCTGTAAAGTACTTGTAAGAATAATCAGGTCAAGACTGGTTACACATCTAGAGAACATTAGGTATGTAAACAAACATTTGTTGATCACATGCCTAACAAACCGCGGAATTCTATGATAAAGTAATAGGAATAAGGCAGGACAGAGAAGGATGGGCAGACTGCATATTTCTGGACCGACTAAAAGTCTTTGACACAGTACCGCAAGTCGCACAAGCGACTTGAGAATGGTCCAGGACGGACCGAAACGTCGTCGTCCCTTCAACTTCTAGTGTGTGGTCTGGTCAACACCGCATAGGAGAGGTTCAAACTTGAGACTCAGGCGGGAGTAAAGGGGCTGGCCCTAGCTTGGGTAAAGAATTACTTAACAGGAAAGAGCCAGAGAGTAACAATCAGGGGCGAGAAGTCAGACTGGCGAACAGTAACGAGTGGAGTACGTCAAGGATTTGTGCTGGGACCAGTTCTGTTTCTAATATACGTGAACGACATATCAACAGGAGTCGAGTCCTATATTGTCGATGTTCGTGGATGATGCAAAATTAATGAGACGAGTTGTGACATGTGAGGATTGTAAGATACTCCAAGAGGACTTGAACAAGCTGCAGAGATGGTCAGAGAAATGGCTACTGGAGTTGACAGTTGATTGACAGTTGAGAGGCGGACCGAAAGAGCAGAGCTCAACCCCCGCAAGCACAACTAGGTGAATACAACATGGTGAGCACACACGCACACATCCCAGTAAGTGGCAGTCGTTAAAGAGCGTCAAATTTAAAAGTGACAAGGCAAGGCCCAACTTGGAAATTAATTACTGCCTCTATATGTTCAACGTGTGTGGTGGGGCGAGGGAAACGGTCGTGTGTGTGTGTGTGTGTGTGTGTGTGTGTGTGTGTACTCGCCTAATTGTACTCACCTAATTGCTAACACTTTCTAACATCTCTATGACACATCTGAGTCTCAATCTTCCATCCGTGGCCCCGTTGTTCTGTTGACATTCTTTGTAAACATTTCCTGTTTCCACCCTGTCAATTTTTCTAAGAATTTTATACGTCTGTATCATGTACTCCCTCTTTCTCCTCCTTTCTAACGTCGTCAGGTTTAGTTCCTTCAGTCTGTCTTCGTACCTCATTCCTCGCAGCTTAGAAGAGTCTCATACAAGAGGAGAGAATGCGGGTGACGTTATTCTATTTGTATGACCCTTTGGAGTTAGGGTTCCCGATTCCCCTGAGAATTCTGCATGCGGTAATCATGTCCTCCCTAACTCGTAACTTCAACCATGGAAATATAGACTGGAAGAATAAGGACCCACATGGAGGAAGAGATTCATGGAGAACTAAACTATTAGATATGACAAAACTAAACTGGCTAAGTCAACATGTCAAGGGACCTACAAGAATGCGAGGCAATGACGAACCTGCCAGACTTGATCTTATATTCACCCTGAACGAGTCAGACATCAGGGAAATCAAATTATAGCGCAGCCCCGTGGGAACGAGTGACCACAGTGAACCCACATTTGAACACCTGTTGGAAGCAGGAAGGAACAGGTCAGCAGAGTGCTGGCATTCCGAAAGGAAAATTATGATGAAATGAGAGAGTTCTTAATTGGAATACCACGGTAAACAGGACTTTACAGGACTGTAAACAGGAGAAAAGTGTGCGCGCCATGATGGATTACATCACTCAAGTGCCAGGAGGCAAATGACAAGTACATAGATGAAGAAAGGGAAAAGCAAAGGCGGAATCCGTAGTTGAATCTTGCACAGACGGATGGACGACGGATACATACACGAACACTGAGGAACTACAGCAGTAACAGAACACTAGAGAGCACAGGGAGGTGTCTCAGGGCCAGCAAAGAACACGTCACTGTGAGAGGCGGAGAGAGACAGTATAAAGGTGACGGAGCAAATACAGCCAAGACTCGACCAACACACTGGTCCACAACCACATCACCCCGCGGTAATGGTCCTGTTATCTGGCTCGTTATCGCAGAGATTTATAAGTTGTTATAATTTTGGTTTTAATCACAAAACTTCCCTCTCCTCCACCACCTTCCCTCTCCCTCACCACCTTCCCTCTCCTCCACCACCTTCCCTCTCCCTCACCACCTTCCCTCTCCTCCACCACCTTCCCTCTCCCTCCACCACCTTCCCTCTCCCTCCACCACCTTCACTCTCCCTCCACCACCTTCCCTCTCGTAGTAACCCAATACCACAACAACAACAAACATGACATTCTGCACTTTCCAAGACACTGAGAACTAAGGGACCACTTCCCCTCGTGTGTAGCTCGCACCGGCAGGAGCGAGAGGTCTCGAGGCTGGACACACAGCACTGTAGTGTGGGTGTGGTCGTGAGCCTGGTGCTGCTCTCACAGCTCTCACCTGGGAGTTGTCCCCTCCAGCCAGCAGTCACAGGTAACCTGATCCTGGCCACCACTATGCTGCTCTACATCACATCTACTGTTTTTGTATTTATTAACAAATTTAAGGACATCTGCATTTGTGCAACTGCCCTGGACTATAGGGGAGTACGGAGTGTGTACAGCTGCCCTAGACTATATGTAGGGGTGTACAGCTGCCCTAGACTATATGTAGGGGTGTACAGCTGCCCTAGACTATATGTAGGGGTGTACAGCTGCCCTAGACTATATGTAGGGGTGTACAGCTGCCCTAGACTATATGTAGTGGAGTACGAAGTGTGTGCAGCTGCCCTAGACTATATGTAAGGGTGTACAGCTGCTCTAGACTATATGTAGAACGTAAGAGAAAAAAATGAACACAAGAGAAGTGTTAGGTCTGCAGACACTAATAATACTCTCTTCTGTCATGTGAGGGATTCCAATCATCCTAATGATTGGTCTTCCTCCAAAATAATCTTTCCTGCCTCTACTCTACACAGACGCCGTCTTGTGGAATCGGCTCTAATACACAATGTACCCAGCATGAACTTGAGTCCTGGCTTTGTTGCTGTGGACTCTTCCCTTTCACAGTATATACGTAAATGCTCTAATGTTTCTAACAAACGTGACCTAACATAATCTTACCCTTCCATTTATCTTTCTCTTTCCTTTTCTTTCTCTCTTTTTTTCTGTTCATTGTTTTTTCTCTTACGTTCCCTTGCTATCCTCTTCTTATTGCTATTTCTATCTCCTCTCATTCGGTGGTTATAATAGGAGCTGCCTCGTATGGGCCAATAGGCCCTCTGCAGTTCTTATTCCTACTATCCCCTCTACTGTATCTTACTTTGTTCCTCACCGCTCTTGCTTATTTATTGCCTGTCTCTACTTCCTCATCACAATCGACTTGAGAATGGTCCAGGACGGACCGAAACGTCGTCGTCCCTTCACCTTCTAATGTGTGGTCTGGTCAACATACTTTAGCCACGTTATTGTGACTCATCGCCTGCATTAACGCGATATATCAATGAACAAATCATCACGGCTCCTGTGAATTTCTTCATTGATATATCATGATAATGTGACTTTTCTGTGTGTTGAAGGAATGGCGTCAGAGGCACAACTACTGGACGACGGAGCCAGGGGGGGGGAGGGGGGATGTGTGAAACCCCAGTTAGGCTTCACTGGAAGCCTCAGGGTCCTTGTGGGTGCAGTAGTGCCGCAGGTTGCAATTATTTTTACCATGTCGTGGTGCAGCTGACTGGGGTGTGCCTGGAAACATCCAGCACATAGGTTCGAACCCTCGTCACGGCTCCTGTGCACTTGTTCAGTGATACCAATATTCTTGCCGGTAAGTGTTTTTAGTGGTTTAAACCTTCTTGTAACCTATCTTGAGATCTTGAGGTTATCTTGAGATGATTTCGGGGCTTTAGTGTCCCCGCGGCCCGGTCCTCGACCAGGCCTCCACCCCCAGGAAGCAGCCCGTGACAGCTGACTAACACCCAGGTACCTATTTGCCATTAACCTATTTGCCATTTTTGCCATTTCTGAGATGCAAGATACCATTAAAGTCTACGTAGTTTGTTACTCATGTTTTACTACAATGCTGTATATAATTTTATGTGTTGTGTACAAATTATGACTCCTGTTTCCTCCCCAACTAGCATAAGGACTGACCTACAAGTGAATCAAAATTGTGTATTTTACGAGTTAGTACATTTCCTACCCTTTTATTTTGTTACGAAAACACGACTCTGGCCGATTTGAAGTTTAGGTAATCTTTAGTAAAATTTGATTTGGGTCCTTCAGTGAAGGAGTCCTGGCGGCTGCCAGGTCTCCCTCTGTACATTAATATAAACAAAACACAGTTTGCCAACGACACTAATACTTTTATAAACATTATATTCTAAGAGTTAAGGTCAATAACTTATAGCCAGCAATGACCTTTGTTGTCTGGACTTATGGTGTAGATAACCTACGAGTACTCGAGGGATCCCAGTGGAGGCTGTGATGAGCCTGGCTCAGATCATCACACTCTTCCCCTCCTGGTGTGAGGGTTGGTCCTTGTTCTGGCACGCTCTAGGCTGACACTGCAGGTGTGGTGTACAGGGGGAACCCCAGGTTGTCTTGAGGAGATACCTGGTTTGAGGCATTGTTTGGCACACAGCAAGATCTTATCTTGAAGGAAAAATGGCGACAGAGCAAGGCGGTCTGATGAAAAAGTGATGAATGACGTCTCCCTTAGCCAATAGGAGAGTTGCAGGGCCGTGACGTGGAAGGAGACGAATGTCGCTGATTGGCTGAAGACTCAGTTGACCTGCCACTCAGATTGGCTGAGTGGGAGGTCAAGGGGGAGATAGACGTTTCATTGCCCGTACAATTTTGTGGGAAATTCTATTTGTATCAACAAAGAGGCCTACCTTGAGGTTACCTTGAGGTGCTTCTGGGGCTTAGCGTCCCCGCGGCCTGGTCATCGACCAGGCCTCCTGGTTGCTGGACTGATCAACCAGGCTGTTGTACGCGGCTGCTCGCAGCCTGACGTATGAGTCACAGCCTGGTTGGTCAGGTATCCTTTGGAGGTGCTTATCCAGTTCTCTCTTGAACACTGTGAGGGGTTTGCCAGTTATGCCCAAACCCCTCAGTGTTCAAGAGAGAACTGGATAAGCACCTCCAAAGGATACCTGATCAACCAGGCTGTGACTCATCCAGGCCAGTGACTGGTGGCAGAGAGAGCAGACGAGATAGAGGCAACTGGTGTGTGTTGTGTAGCCTGGAGCCGTGCCCAGTCGACGGACACACCTTGGAGGTTGTCAAACCTGCCCGAGGTTGCCTGTCAAGTGAGAGGACGAGGTGTCCGGTGTGCCAGGGAGTAGGTCGACTGTGTTTACCTCACACTCATGCCACACAAGGGACGACAGAGGTGTCCCAAGAGACTTAAAGACAACCTTAGGGGAACAGGTGCCATTTTGATTTAGCAGACGACGCGACCCCACAATACATGCAGCGTCGTCAGTGACCGCAGACCCCACAATACACGCAGAGTTATACAGGTGAGTACATCCACCACACTACTACCACCAGGCGAGTACACCCACCACCAGGCGAGTACACCCACCACCAGGTGAGCACACCCACCACCAGGTGAGCACACCCACCACCAGGTGAGCACACCCACCACCAGGTGAGCACACCCACCACCAGGTGAGCACACCCACCACCAGGTGAGCACACCCACCACACTACCACCACCAGGTGAGTACACCCACCACACTACCACCACCAGGTGAGTACACCCACCGCACTACCACCACCAGGTGAGTACACCCACCACACTACCACCACCAGGTGAGTACACCCACCGCACTACCACCACCAGGTGAGTACACCCACCACACTACCACCACCAGGTGAGCACACCCACCACCAGGTGAGTACACCCACCACACTACCACCACCAGGTGAGTACAACCAATCCTCATTAGTCGGAATATGAGCGGAAATTGAGTTGTTTAAATTCCAATAAAGCCCACCAATTTGGACGCTGCTGTCGATAGCATCCAAATTGAGGATCATTACGTGGTGGTAACGAGGGGGCCAGCACGTGGCCCTCTCGTTACCACGTGGTGCCACGCGTTACCTCGCCACCACGTGGTGCCAAGTGGCTCTCTGCCCCCCCCCCTCCCCCTCGTCCACCATCCTCCTCAACATTATAACTTAACAACACGAGAATAAAGGGAACAACAGAAGGCCTATTGGGCTATACGGTGGCATGTACTCACCTAGTTGTGCTTGCGGGGTTGAGCTTTGGCTCTTTGGTTCCGCCTCTCAACTGTCAATCAACTGGTATACAGATTCCTGAGCCTACTGGGCTCTGACATATCTTCATTTGAAACTGTGTATGGAGTCAGCCTCCACCACATCACTGCCTAATGCATACCATCTGTTAACTACTCTGACACTGAAAAAGTTCTTTCTAACGTCCCTGTGGCTCATGTAGGTACTCGGTTTCCACCTGTGTCCTCTTGTTCGCGTACCACCCGTGTTAAACAGTTTATCCTTATCTACTCTGTCAATTCCTCTGACAATTTTGTAGGTAGTGATCATGTCTCCCCTTACTCTTCTGTCTTCCAGTGTCGTGAGGAGCATCTCGTGCAACCTTTCCTCGTAACTCATTCCTCTTAGTTCTGGGACTAGTCTAGTGGCATACCTCTGAACTTTTCCCAGCTTCGTCTTGTGCTTGACAAGGTACGGGCTCCATGCTGGGGCCACATACTCCAGGATTGGTCTTACATATGTGGTATACAAGGTTCTGAATGATTCCTTACACAGGTTCCTGAAGGCTGTTTTGATGTTAGCCAGCCTCGCATATGCCGCAGATGTTATTCTTTTCAAGTGGGCTTCAGGAGACGTGATATCAACTCTGCTCCTTCCTTTAGTATCCATGCTGATATTCCATCCGGGCCTATAGCCTTTGTCACATCCAACTCGAGCAAAAGCTTCCTTACATCCCCCACTAGTAATTCCAAACTCCTCTAATGGTGCCTGGTTAACTAATCCCTCTTTTATCTCTGGAACTTCTCCTTGCTCTAATGTGAAGACCTCCCCGAGGTCCGAGGTGTGCCCGAGACACTGTGCGTGTTAGTGGCTTTGTTAGAGTATGAGAACACCAATGTTATGTGCTCTCACAACCTTATTGTACCTTCTTGTATATATATACACAAATAAATACAAATAAATAAATACGAGGCACATACTATTTATATACACTCAAACGCATTTATATATATATATTTATGTTTAACCTTCGCTTGAAACAATCCAGAGATCCCTTGTCTAGTCTGTTACCCGGTAATTTGTTCATTAAGAATTCAACACGGTTTAACCCCTCACCACCCACCCACACACACACACACACACACACACACACACACACACACACACACACNGCTTACTGAACATATGAAATTGCAGTGTTTTATAGGGGACCGTGCAGATTCACGTATTTACTGTGTCTAAACGAATCCAAAACATCCACTGCTTCTATTAGATAAACTGCAGAAGGTCTGTGTATGAGAAGCAAGTGAGGAAATAGGACAATGTTCACACTGGTATTTACCCATGTCTCGCCTAATGCCTATTATATATACCTTAATTATTTGATACCCTCATTCATCCCCGTTTATACACTTGCCCCCTTCTGTCATGACACGGATATAAACTGCAGAAGATTCTCTCAGTACCCTGTTAATAGTCAGTTAATACCCATTGTACCTACTTATACCCTTCATTAGTGTCACTTCATCAATATGCAGAAAGCCCTATTAATATAGTCCCTTATTAAGCCCATTCATCTGCTAGTACACCAAACTCTTCGCCTATTTACTCTGCTTACTTATCTGTACCCAATATTTATAGTGTCCAGCCAAAGATCGTTTATTGATCATAGGAACGAATGAAAGCCCTCTCTCACCCATATGAAACAAAGGAGTCAACACTAGAAGGTGAAGGGACGACGACGTTTCGGTCCGTCCTGGACCATTCTCAAGACGATTGTGACTCAAGTCGGTAGACAATCGACTTGAGAATGGTCCAGGACGGACCGAAACGTCGTCGTCCCTTCACCTTCTAATGTGTGGTCTGGTCAACATACTTTAGCCACGTTATTGTGACTCATCGCCTGCATAGGAGTCAACAGAGAGTATCGCACGCGCGACAGCGTTAGATCTTCAAGTGTCGTAGCACAGGATCATTACTCAGTCTGTGTTGAAGTCTGTAAAAGTCGAGACCCTCATCGTACACATATACGAATGCGATTAGGTAGATATAAATAGGAGTTGCCTCGTATGGGCCAATAGGTCTTCTAGTCAGGGAGCCGGTCGGCCGAGCGGACAGCACGCAGGACTTGTGATCCTGTGGTCCTAGGTTCGATCCCAGGCGCCGGCGAGAAACAATGGGCAGAGTTTCTTTCACCCTATGCCCCTGTTACCTAGCAGTAAAATAGGTACCTAGGTGTTAGTCAGCTGTCACTGGCTGCTTCCTGGGGGTGGAGGCCTGGTCGAGGACCGGGCCGCGGGGACACTAAAGCCCCGAAATCATCTCAAGATAACCACCTTCATGCCTACATCATGTTCTAACGTTGGTCGTGTAGTATCTTAGCTACGTCCTCAGCTCCAAGGAGAATTTAGTATCCAATAAGATATGTTGCTTTAGCGGCTCATGACGTCACAAGCGGTTCCAATGAGGGATTACATGAACCACTCATTAGCATCGAGGAGTGAGAACCTCACACTAGCCTGACTTTAACATTAGGCTGACGTGAAGTTCGTGAAGTCACAAGCTGTTTAATGATGTCAGGTATTAACTGGTATCTTGCTTCTATGTAATATATTCAGTGTTTAATAATAATAATAATCTTCAAAATGACAAGGCTGACCATCCCGAACCTAACCTCACAAAATGTTTAAGAATATATATTTGATCCATTTTATAATTTGTATTAGTAGTAATAGTTTACATTCTAGTTTTATAACCGAATATATCATGTGGAAGCCCGATATCTTAGATAACTGTGGTGGTGGTACCCACACACTGGTAGTGTGGTGGTGGTGGTAGTAGTACCCACACGCACTCTGGTAGTGTGGTGGTGGTAGTAGTACCCACACACTCTGGTAGTGTAGTGGTAGTTCAGATCCTCCCTCAATGCCACACAAAATGCTTCCCTTCCCTAAAAAATCCTTCAATGCGTAGTTTACCATAAATATCAAGATCTTTCTAGAGACTGTGTTGATCTTAGCCTTGCAGAGTGCGTGTGCAGGTTGCCAGGCGGACCTGAGCAGTCTGTTTTCCCGTCACTGTGCAAAACACACGACAAGAAACTGAATTTTGTGTTGCATTTCATTAGTGGCCGCCAGCGGGGCTGACTAGGAACTGGGATCTGGAAATACCCCTCTGGGGAAATACCCCTCTGGGGAAATACCCCTCTGGGGAAATACCCCTCTGGGGAAATACCCCTCTGGGGAAATACCCCTCTGGGGAAATACCCCCCTGGGAAATTCACGAACCTACCGTCCACCAATAAACTTTAGAAGTCTTGTAACGTTTCTAACCCCTTGCGGCTTAGGCCTTCTCTGCCAAGGTCCTGTACTGAACGTGTGTTGCTAATAATGTGCACTCCAAGATGACGGAAATATACGATGAACGCTATAATGAAATTGTTTGACACACACACACACACACACACACACACACACACACACACACACACACACACACACACACACACACACACGCACACGCACACACGCACACACGCACACAATGTTTGTGTGTGTGTGTTTTAGTGTCAGAGTGGTTGACAAATGGAATGCATTAGGAAGTGATGTGGTGGAGGCTGACTCCATACACAGTTTCAAGTGTAGATATGATAGAGCCCAATAGTCTCAGGAACCTGTACACCTGTTGATTGACGGTTGAGAGGCGGGACCAAAGAGCCAGAGCTCAACCCCCGCAAACACAACTAGATGAGTACACACATTAGAAGCACATAAGCAACAGAAGACAGCGAGTCACTGTGAGGGGTGAGGTCTCGGAGTGGCGAGACGTCACCAGTGGAGGAAACAGCAGGTCAGACACTGGATACAGTATGGGAGATGAAGTCCTTCACGAAACGGACAGAGAAAGATCTAGGAGTTGATATCACACCAAACCTGTCTCCTTAAGCCCACATAAAAAATAATTACCGTTATTCATTCCTCCATTCTTACCCGTTGGCAAGGGTAGTTGGTCTTCTGTTAGTGGTAACAAACTGCGTACTCTTAAGCGTGGTGTGTCCTTATGGCCTTTCTCCTACCACTGTAACCGGCGGTGGGAAACGGCTCTGGCGAGGTTGCGTATTGGCCATACTCTCTTAACTCACGGTCACTTTAAGGAGCGCCGCCCTGCTCCTTATTGTCCAAATTGCCTTGTCCCTCTTACCGTCGTGCATATCCTTGTTTAATATCCTGACTTCCAGGACGAGCGTGTGTCTCGCTGTCTGACCGTCCCTCGCGGTCACTTGTCCCTCGATAGAATTCTTGGTGAATCAGATACTTTTGATATTGTTCGCCTTATGCGTTTCTGTTCTCGTATTGACATCCTTGGTGATATTTAGCGCCCTCTGGTTGTTCCGCACATTTGGTGGTGCTACATAGCCTTCCCGGTTTGGTGTCTTTTGATAATTACTTACTCCACTCCTGCGCACACAACATTGCATCATATTACGTATAAACAAGTTTCCCGAAAATGACAGTGTCCTTTCCTGGTTATTGAGCGTCGCCACAGACTGACAGCCACCAACTGCCTCCCTCCCTCCCCAGATGAGCGGGACCAGCCTCCCCTCACTCGCTCTCTGGGCCACACTCCCACCCCACGCCTGCCTTCTCTCGTAAATAATTCCCCCCCTTCCCCTGTACAGAGAAGGCACCACTGTACTCCGTGACCACCTACCGTATATAAACACAATTAGCCTGTTGTTATTCCATGAGTGGTTCAATGTTTTTTGTCAATATACTTAGATACATCAGCATTTTGTTCAGCTTTCCTAGACTATATGAAGGGTTACATAGTGTGTCAAGAGGTACCTGTGTGACGCTAAATAGTCTCCATCTCGCAGGATGTTTAGTCATACAGGGCCACACTTGCATACTTTGGGTGCAATATAAAGGTACCTTCTGTAACACAAGAGTGGATGAAGTAATTGCAAAGCTGCAGGTACCTCACTCCGGCAGGTGTGAAGGCTCTAATGACTGGACATTCAATGTAGTAGGTGAGGTCATGACTGTTCTTGCCGACACAGTTGGGACACTGACTGCTCGCTGTCAAGTGCGTCCCTGGTCGTAACTCTGCTTATGGGGACACCTTTTCCTCCAGTAGGGAAATAACCTGGAAATGTCGTCCAGCAGCGCCCGCAACAAGTGTCTTAGACATCCGGCCACCAGAGAGTGACCTTCACGGATCATTTGCCAGTTGTGCGTATGGCTCGAGGAAGGAAGGAAGGAGCGGTGACACATGGCCTGGTGTACTGCCTGCGGGACCTGCTACACTCTCCGCCACGCTGGTAAACACACTCAACACAGAGTGGACACAGCAAGTCTTGTGAGAAGAGAGGCGTCAGCTCCCTGGAGGAGTGTGGTACACTCACTCACTCACTCACTCACTCACTCACTCACTCACTCACTCACTCCCGGACACAACGGTCTTGAGCTGTGAGGAAGATCGGTACTGCGGGTGCTGGGTGCCGGAGTTGGGATGATCCACATAGACCACTTATAAAGGGTCAACCATCATTACCCCCGAGTGTGACGACCAAGATTAACCTACACTGACGGCCCACGTGGTCATACCACCCCGTCCTCACACTAGGCTGGTTAAAGCAGCGGCCGGCCTCCCAGGACGCATTTATCATTTTAACATACTGTGTATTAAACACTGGTTTGTTCTCATGTATATATTAATATTGTTATACAAACAAATTATATGTAGAGTTGGTTAGGTGTTTAGGTTCTGTTGGCGATTATTTGTATTTGTAGTACGTGGGTGAAGCATTTATAGCGTTGTGGTTACAACAGAGAACGTGAGCGAAGCAATTGTTCCGGAACCACCACAACCACAACCCTCCCCACCACCACACCACAACCCTCCCCACCACCACACCACAACCCTCCCCCCCACCACAACCACAACCCTCCCCACCACCACAACCACAACCCTCACCACCACCACCACCACTACCTTCCCCACCACCACCACCACAACCCTCCCCCACCACCATCCCCGCTACTCTTCACGGTAATAAACATAATTACCAGCATAATTGTGTTAGGCTGGTGACATCATCCCCTTGACTCGCCAACGGAAGCTCTGGTTGCTGATCTTTATTTGCTGTATTTATTGATATACACAAGAGTTGTTACATTGTTGTAGCGCCAGTGGCTCCTGTAGCGTCTGCCCAACCCCTTGGGCTGGACGGTAGAGCGACGGTCTCGCTTCGTGCAGGTCGGCATTCAATCCCCGACCGTCCAAGTTGTTGGGCACCATAACCATGGAGGTCAAGAGACACCTTGTTAAACACAAGACGAGGTTAGAGAAGATTCAGCGGTATGCCACCAGGCTCGTCCCGAAACTGAAAGGGATGAGCTATGAGGAAAGACTAAAGGAGCTTAACCTCACGTCCCTGGAAAACAGAAGAGTAAGGGGAGACATGATAACCACCTACAAAATTCTCAGGGGAATTGACAGGGTGAACAAAGACAAACACTTTAGCTCGGGTGGGACACGAACAAGGGGACACAGGTGGAAGCTGAGTACCCAAATGAGCGACAGAGACATTAGAAAGAATTTTTTCAGTGTCAGAGTAGTTAGTAAATGGAATGCATTAAGAAGTGATGTGGTGGAGGCTGACTCCATACACAGTTTCAAATGTAGATATGATAGAGCCCAGTAGGCTCAGGAACCTGTACACCTGTTGATTGACAGTTGAGAGGCGGGACCAAAGAGCCAGAGCTCAACCCCCAAGCACAACTAGGCGAGTACAGCAGACTGCCTGCCCTCACCACATACTGACTGACGTCAAGACTCCCTTTTTTATTGACTAGTTTCCAGAGGGTGAAAGTTGAGAATAGAAGAGATGGAACATTAAAGGTGATACGTGACGATAGGCCAGTCTTGCCGACGGCTTGACCACAACAACCTTCCTCGCTTGTTTGACTTATATGATGGTCCCGACGGCCTCACACACGCCTCCCTGTGTGCGGCACCGGAGAGCCCTCCACCTGCTCCACAGCCAGCCACAACTAGAGACTGCTAGAGGTAGGAGGGCAGAGTTGTGAGGGGCTGGTGGATAGAGACATCTATCCACCAGCCACCAACTTCTTTTCAACTTCCAACGAAGTTCCACCAACTTCACCAACTTGGCAACACACCACCGACTTCTCTCTATTTGACTCTAGCAGGATTTCACCTCCCAGATGGTACCTTGTGTTCATCCTTCTGCTCCCTTCGCCTAATTTCATTACTTTACACTTTCCTGAGTTGAACTTTAGCAGCCATTTTCTAGACCATTCCTCCAGTTTGTCCAGGTCGTCCTGTAGTCTCTGTCTATCTTCACCCGTCTTGATTCTTCTCATAATTTTTGCATCATCAGCAGTGAGTTAGTCACCAGTGAGTGACTAACTCACTGTGAGTGACTAACTCACTGTGAGTGACTAACTCACTGTGAGTGACTAACTCACTGTGAGTGACTAACTCACTGTGAGTGACTAACCTGGTTAGTCACCAGTGAGTTAGTCGGCCGTCCACCCCACTCCGCCTTCTTATTTAAGGCACTACACCAATGACAGATTAGTACAACGGAAAAGAAAATAATATATAAAGCGGCTGAGAGGCGCGCTAAGTACCCCAGCACGCGGGGCGGGAACAGTACCCCACCACGCGGTGAAATGTTCACACGGAATAGTAACAGAACGAGGGAACATGGGTGGAAACTGGAAACTCAGATGAGTCAGAGATGTTAGGAAGTTTTCTTTTAGCGTGAGAGTAGTGGGAAAATGGAATGCACTTGGGGAACAGGTTGTGGAAGCAAACACTATTCATAATTTTAAAATTAGGTATGATAGGGAAATGGGACAGGAGTCATTGCTGTAAACAACCAATGACTGGAAAGGCGGGATCCAAAGTCAATGCTCGATCCTGCAAGTACAAATAGGTGAGTACACACACACACACACACACACACACACACACACACACACACACACACACACACACACACACACACACACACAACAACAAAAACAACTTACAAACATTGAGGTAAATATGAAGTCTTTAAGTCTCTCATGAGTGTTAAGACCTCTTGAAACTTCAGTAATTATGTTGTAAGTGGTGGTGGTGGTGTGGGTAGTAGTAGGTATCTGGGTGGTGTTGTGGGTGGTGGTGGTGGTGGTGTTGTTGGTGTTGTGGGTGGTGTTGTAAGTGGTGGGGTTGTGGGTGGTGGTGGTAGTGTTGTTGTGGGTGGTGTTGTAAGTGGTGGTGTTGTGGGTGGTGGTGGTGGTAGTGTTGTGGGTGGTGGTGGTGGTAGTGTTTTTGTGGGTGGTGGTGGTGGTGTTGTGGGTGGTGGTGGTGGTGGTGTGGGTGGTGGTGGTGGTGGTGTGGGTGGTGGTGGTGGTGTTGTGGGTGGTGGTGGTGGTGTTGTGGGTGGTGGTGGTGGTGTTGTGGGTGGTGGTGGTGGTGTTGTGGGTGGTGGTGTTGTGGGTGGGGTGTTTGTGGATGGTTGTATTGAGGGTGGTGGGGGTGTGAGGGAGGGGGGGGGGTGGTGGAGGGGTGTGCGGGAGGGGGGTGGTGGAGGGGTGTGAGGGAGAGGGGGGGTGGTGGTGGGGGTGTGAGGGAGGGGGTGGTGGTGTACATGAAGGCAGGACCCGCCACCAGTCCCCGGGCCCAATATCCGGAACTCTCCCGCCCCCCTCTCCAAACACCTCTCACAGGAAATGATTATCGGAGCGGCCAGTGTGACCCGTGACCTGTGTCCCGTGACCTGTGTCCCGTGACCTGTGTCCCGTGACCTGTGTCCCGTGACCTGTGTCCCGTGACCTGTGTCCCGTGACCTGTGTCCCGTGACCTGTGTCCCGTGACCTGTGTCCCGTGACCTGTGTCCCGTGACCTGTGTCCCGTGACCTGTGTCCCGTGACCTGTGTCCCGTGACCTGTGTCCCGTGACCTGTGTCCCGTGACCTGTGTCCCGTGACCTGTGTCCCGTGACCTGTGTCCCGTGACCTGTGACCCGTGACCTGTGACCCGTGACCTGTGTCCCGTGACCTGTGTCCCGTGACCTGTGTCCCGTGACCTGTGTCCCGTGACCTGTGTCCCGTGACCTGTGACCCGTGACCTGTGTCCCGTGACCCATGACCACCTTTCCTTGATGGAGGTCACCAACTAACTCTCAGGTGGTGCTGATTGGTAAAGATTGTGACATTTACTAACGGTGCTCTCAATAAAGTACATTTCAAATAAGTTTAAAAATTAGCCAATATTGTCCATATATGCGAGGAGCAGGAGCCAGGCTGGTGGACACTGGGGGGAGACAGGTAGACAGCTGTCACCTCTCTCTCACTCCTCAAAAAGTACCATCTAAAGCATACTTAATTTTTCACAGTTTTTGTTTAGAAAACCTGATTTTTTATGTATTGGTAGATTTTGTGTAAGGCTCAATTACAGCAGCCAGCAGGTAACCCCCCCCCACAGCAGGTACCTGGACCCCCCACAGCAGGTACCTGGACCCCCACACAGCAGGTACCTGGACCCCCACACAGCAGGTACCTGGACCCCCACACAGCAGGTACCTGGACCCCCACACAGCAGGTACCTGGACCCCGACACAGCAGGTACCTGGACCCCCACACAGCAGGTACCTGGACCCCCCCACAGCAGGTACCTGGACCCCCACACAGCAGGTACCTGGACCCCCACACAGCAGGTACCTGGACCCCACACAGCAGGTACCTGGACCCCCACACAGCAGGTACCTGGACCCCCACACAGCAGGTACCTGGACCCCCCCACAGCAGGTACCTGGACCCCCACACAGCAGGTACCTGGACCCCCACACAGCAGGTACCTGGACCCCCACACAGCAGGTACCTGGACCCCCACACAGCAGGTACCTGGACCCCCACACAGCAGGTACCTGGACCCCCACACAGCAGGTACCTGGACCCCCACACAGCAGTACCTGGACCCCCACACAGCAGGTACCTGGACCCCCACACAGCAGGTACCTGGACCCCCACACAGCAGGTACCTGGACCCCCACACAGCAGGTACCTGGACCCCCACACAGCAGGTACCTGGACCCCCACACAGCAGGTACCTGGACCCCCACACACAGCAGGTACCTGGACCCCCCCACAGCAGGTACCTGGACCCCCCCACAGCAGGTACCTGGACCCCCACACAGCAGTACCTGGAACCCCCCACAGCAGGTACCTGGACCCCCCACAGCAGGTACCTGGACCCCCCCACAGCAGGTACCTGGACCCCCACACAGCAGGTACCTGGACCCCCACACAGCAGGTACCTGGACCCCCACACAGCAGAGACGACTTATCAAGAACACGAAACAGTGACAAGAATATAATTGTCCCTAAGAATATGTGAAGGTCTCTCGCGATCTCAGATATTCTTATGATAATCCCGGCTTGAAAAACAAATGTTGTCCACTAAATGCAGAGTTGCTGTAATTACGGCAATTGTTGCAATTGAAGCTGTATTTGCAGCCTCCTTTTGTCACGTTGGGTGTTTTTAATACGAAATTTTATTTAAATGATTTCGTGAGATTTTTAAATTTTAGGCTTTGATGTTTTTAAACACTTGAAATTCAGAACCTAGTGATTGTAGTAGGCATGGTGGACACCCGCCCACCGGGGACACCCGCCCACCGGGACACCCGCCCACCGGGGACACCCGCCCACCGGGGACACCCGCCCACCGGGGACACCCGCCCACCGGGGACACCCGCCCACCGGGACACACGCCCACCGGGGACACCCCCCACCGGGGACACCCGCCCACCGGGGACACCCGCCCACCGGGGACACCCGCCCACCGGGGACACCCGCCCACCGGGGACACCCGCCCACCGGGGACATCCGCCCACCGGGGACACCCGCCCACCGGAACACAGCCGCCCACCGGAACACAGCCGCCCACCGGGGACACCCGCCCACCGGGGACACCCGCCCACCGGGGACACCCGCCCACCAGGGACACCCGCCCACCGGGGACACAGCTGTTATCGTACCAGACAGCTGGGCCGGGAAGCGGAGTACGACAGGTGGCGCCCATCAGTATTACCAGCTGTTGTGGTTCTGGCCTTCCTGGTAGCGGGAAGAACAGAGTACCAAACACCTGAGGCATGTTTTTCTTATTATAAAGTTATAACTATTCTCTGCTGGTCCAGGAGCTAGCGATATACTGTGTGTGTGTGTGTGTGTGTGTGTGTGTGTGTGTGCGTGTGCGTGCGCGCGCGCGCGTGTGCGCGCGCAGGGCCGCTGTTAGGGATGGTGTGGCTGTGGGAGTGTGGTCACTCTTGGACGAAGCTGCACATCTGCACGCTGTGTTGACGCTGCTGTTGACTCCTGTTGCCGAGTTGAGTCCTGGCAATATGCAGTTGATGAATGAGGTCACCACAGGTGTGCCCACGGGCGTCTGACATCACCGCCACTATCACTGCTACCATCACCACTATCACCGCCACCATAACATCACCGATGTTATAAGATGATGGTGATAGTAGCTGTGGTGATTGTGATGGCGGCCGGAAGAGAGCCAAGGGCTACACACCAACAGTTACAATCTGGGATCAGACGCAGGCAACAAAATCAATCCGCTATTCTGCTCCACCTCGTCCATCTAAACCACCCTCTCCTACCATGGAAGAGGAGTGTCTGGAGCAGCAGCTCTCACACTCCACACTACCATGGAGGTGGAGTGTCTGGAGGAGCAGCTCTCACATTCCACACTACCATGAGGGGAGTGTCTGGAGGAGCAGCACTGTCACACTCCACACTACCATGGAGGGGAGTGTCTGGAGGAGCAGCTCTCACACTCCACACTACCATGGAGGGGGAGTGTCTGGAGCAGCAGCAGCTCTCACACTCCACACTACCATGAGTGCACCAGCTCGCTCCTTCCCTCTCGTCGACACGTTGTCACACACCACTGAACACGCGTCATTATGTTCAAGAGAGAGAGAGAGAGAGACTCCTCACTCACAGAGGGAAAGAAGGAATTGGAGGGAGGGAAGGTTACGAGGGAGGGAGGGGAGGGAGGGAGGGAGTGATGGATGGTGAAGGTTAGGGAGGGGAGGAGAGGGAGGGGGGTTGGTGGGGAGGACACACCACACAAAGGCGTGGTTCAGTTGGCGTTATTGGCATGTGTTGAAAGCTGTTGCGGCCATGGTGTGTTGTTGTATATGATGGTGACGGGTGTGTACACTCTCTCTCTCTCTCGTCTCTCGCTCTCATCTCTCCTCTCCATCTCTCATCCTCCTCCTCATCTCTTCTCTCTCTCTCTCTCTCGTCTCTCTCCTCTGCCCTCCCCTTGCCTAACCTATCAAAACATATCAGGGAAAGGGACAAAATTGCAGGAGGATGCAACAGGGACACAGGGCAATAGTCAAAGGGACCAAACGGAAGGAAATGTGAGCCCAAGTTTTGGAGGAATTTAGGTGGGAGATACATGAAATGAAGGTTACAATTGGCAACCTGCAAAGTGAGCTGACACTCAGCAAGGAGGAGGTCAAATCCCTCAGAGAAAAATAAAGAGGCCGAGCATCAGGTATCCTCCAAAGGGAAGGTGGGTATGTTGAATTGGAAGGAAATACCTCTGTACTTGAAACATTTGCAGAAATACTGAGAAGAGCTCAGAAGCAATGGCCACGGAGAGGAGGTAGCCATGCAAGCAGCTACACGCACAGAAAGCAGCAAGGGGCACCAGTCAGCTGCTGGAGAGGAAAAAGATCAGTGGTAGTTTAGGCATCAAAGAACAGGAAGGATCCAATAGACAAGAAAGGAATAGCAAGGACAGAGAGGGAGTACATGGGATACTGAAGGGGTTACAGATGGAAGCGCTGAACACCTTTTCAATCATATATATATTATAGAAGTGAGTGGTGGAGGGCTGACTCCATACACGGTTTCAAGTGTAGATATGACAGAGCCCACGTAGGCTCAAGAATCTGTACACATGTTCATTGACAGTTGAGAGGCGGGACCAAAGAGCCAAAGCTCAACATCCCGCAAGCACAACTAGGCGATTACAAATAGGTGAGTACACACACCTCGAACATGAATATCCGGTCTCAAACATTTTCACTATTTACAATTTAATTAAAAGTTAACATGCCCTTGACACATTCAATTTGATTTACTATCTTCTCCCTTCAATTAAACATTGAAAATCAAGGTAAATTTTCATCAAACTCATATAGTCTCTTTCATCGTCATATAGTTTGGCCTATAATACTATATTATCTACTGTAAACTAGTTATTATGGAATTATGGAATTAAATATAGCAACCAATTTGTATTATGCAATTATATATCTATATATATATATATATATATATATATATTATATAATATATATATATATATATATATATTATAGATTGTGTGTGTGTGTATATGACAGTGTCAGACCACGAAAAAAGGATTAACACAGGAAATTCTTAAGTACTTTCGTATCTAATAATACATCTTCAGAAGGATGTATCATGAAATATTATATTTGTGGCTATTCTATATACTTATTAATCTAACATACTTATTAATCTAATATATACTATTCACTATGAGAGTTATTATTAATACATCTTGCTGAAGATGTATTATTAAATACGAACGTAATTAAGGATATTTGTTTCTATTCTTTTTTCGTGGTCTGACACTGTCACAGTGTTCACCACGTGTTAATTTCTTCATGATTTACCACACCCACACCAACACACAACACACAGACCACACACACACACACACACACACACAACACACACACACCCACCACACACACATTTCCAAATAACTAGGGAAGGAGGACTAATTATAGACCTGTATCACTTACAATCATCCCCTGTAAAGTACTTGTAAAAATAATCAGGTCAAGACTGGTTACACATCTAGAGAACATTAGATATGTAAACAAACATTTGTTGATCACATGCCTAACAAACCGCGGAATTCTATGATAAAGTAAAGGAATAGGCAGGACAGAGAAGGATGGCAGACTGCATATTTCTGGGACCGACGAAAAGGTCTTTGGACACATACCGAAGTCGCCAAGGCGACTGAGAATGGTCCAGGACGGACCGAAACGGTCGTCGTCCCTTCAACTTCTAGTGTGTGGTCTGGTCAACACCGCATAGTTTCAAGCTTGAGACTCAGGCGGGAGTAAGGGGACTGGGCCCTAGCTTGGGTAAAGAATTACTTAACAGAAAGAGCCAGAGAGTAACAGTCAGTGGCGAGAAGTCAGGACTGGCGAACAGTAACGAGTGGAGTACCTCAGGATTGTGCTGGGACCAGTCTGTTTATAATATACGTGAACGACATATCAACAGGAGTCGAGTCCTATTGTCGATGTTGGTGGATGATGCAAAATTAATGAGACGAGTGGTGACAGATGAGGATCGTAGGATCCTTCAAGAGGACTTTGAACAACTGCCGAGATGGCAGAGAAATAGGTACGGAGGACAGTTGATTGACAGTTGAGAGGCGGACCGAAAAGGCAGAGCTTCAACCCACGCAAGCACCAACGGTGCATACTACATGGTGAGCACAACGCACAACATCCCAGTAAGTGGCAGTCGTTAAAGAGCGTCAAATTTAAAAGTGACAAGGCAAGGCCCAACTTGGAAATTAATTACTGCCTCTATATGTTCAACGTGTGTGGTGGGGGCGGGGAAAAGGTCGTGTTGTGTGTGTGTGTGTGTGTGTCGTGTGTGTGTTGTGTGTGTGTGTGTGTGTGTGGTTGTGTGTGTTGTGTGTGTGTGTGTGTTGTGGTGTGTGTGGTTGTGGTGTGTGGGTGTGTGTGTGTGGTGTGTGTGTGTGTTGTGGTGTGTGTGGTGTGTGTGTGTGGTGTGTGTGTGTGTGGTGTGTGATGTGTGTTGTACTCGCCTAATTGTACTACCCTTATGCTAAAACTTTCTAGCATCTCTGACACATCTGAGTCACAAGCTTCCACCGTGGCCCCGTTAGTTCCTGTTGACATTCTTTGTAAATCATTTCCTGTTCCACCCTGTCAATTTTTCTAAGATTTATAGCTCTGTATAATGTACTCCTCCTCTCCTCCTTTCTAACGTCGTCAGGATTTAGGTCCTTCAGTCTGTCTTCGTACCTCATTCCTCGCAGCTTAGACGAGTCTCATACAAGAGGAGAGAATGCGGGTGACGTTATTCTATTTGTAT
>WNGS01158745.1:9928434-9935442 GCA_020271785.1 Procambarus virginalis | reverse complement strand
AACCACCAGTACCACCACCACCACCCCAAATCACTACTGAAGCAGGAGTTGCCAGTTTTCCTGCTGCTGGTGACGAAGGCTCTCACTAGCTGCCCCTCACCTAATGAGGACTCACCTGCAAACTGTCACACCTGGTGCTGCCTCCTCCCTACCTCTCTCCCTCCCTCTCCTCTCACCTCTTCCCTCCCACTCCCCCACCCTCCCACCCCCACCTTAGGAGGGAGTTGGAGCACTTAGCAACTTGCAGATGAGGTGTGAGCCTCCACCCCTGGGGCGCCATAACATTGCAAAACTGTTAGAATACCTTCATATATTACGTGTTGGCGTCGCCCGCCGCCTATTATGTTGCAATTACCTTATTTTGGGGTAAAACTCTTTGTCCACACTGTGAACACCGCCTCCCAGATGGTGGGTGAGAAGCAGTTGGCCTCACACTGCCTCCCAGATGGTGGATGTAGTGTGGCCCTACAGTCATAGTGGTGGAGTGCCCTCACACTGCCTCTCCAGATGGTAAGCGTGTTATGTAGAGGTGGAGTGGAGTTGGCCCTCACACTGCCTCTAGATGGAAGTGCCTCACTGCCCCAGATGGTGGCAGTGAGCAGTGTGGCCTCACCTGCCATCCCAGAGGTGGAGGGTAGGGGCTATGCCTCAGATGGTGGAGTGGACAGTGTGGCCCTCACACTGCCTCCCAGATGGTGGAGTGGACAGTGTGGCCCTCACACTGCCTCCAAGTAGTGGCCAGGGTGAAGGGTGAGTGGCCGCCTGAGGCTCCCAGGCCAGCCTGTGGGGACCAAACTTTTCAGTAAACTCCTGAACCTCCGTGTTTGGTAAGTTTTTGTTCTCGTTAGTGAAGGGTGAAGCTGTCGACGCCCCCCCATCCCCCCTTTAAGAGCCCCCCCCCTTCCCCGCATACTAGTCCCTCCCACTGCCCCTCCCCCCTTTCACAAATGTGTCAACTTTGCGAAAGAGAAATCATGTTCCCCCTTGAACATAATTTAGCTTCCTTATTAGTATGCTGACTCCGTATTCCTCGTAACCCGTAGGGTAACTCAGTGACTCGAGGTCACTGCAGTGAACCTCCAGTAAGGGTTCACTGCAGGCTCCAGTAAGGGTTCACTGCAGTGCTCCAGTAAGGGTATCACTGCAGTGCTCCAGTAAGGGTTCACTGCAGTGCTCCAGTAAGGGTACACTGCAGTGCTACAGTGAGGGGGTTTATAACGGGATAATATTCAAATCAAAGCACCACTGTACAAGGAATTTCTCCCCCAACAATGAACCACTTCCGCCCACTTGCTAAATGTCAATCAGAAACTCTCCTTAATTTATCGTTAAGAATTGTTGTTAATTAGTGCAGACTGGTCACTAGTTCGTGTGTGTGTAATAATGAGCTGCGTGCTAGTGTGTGGCTGGAAGCATTCTCAACATATCCTCGACTAAAGTGCCAACACATCACTCAGCACTATGCCATCTCCACACTTTAACTAGTGTTAATGGAACACTTGCAACACTGCAACCTCACTCTTCTTCAGAGTGCCACAATAAAGCTTCTTGGAGTGCCACTTGTAGCTCTTTGAAGAGTGCTACTTGGACGGTATTCACAGCCGACCTCGCTAAGCTTATGAGTCCAAAACTCGTATAATGCCAAACATGCCGTCTGGGGCTACACCACCCTCGCCCCACGCACGTCTGGGCCTCGTGGGAGACCTAGAGAGCGAGAACGAGAGCGACCTGACCCAGAGGCTTGTGATCTTTGATCTGAAACTGACAAAAAAATAATATTCTCGGTAGACAGTTGCTCTACAAGATGGCGCTCTTTGTGTGATGAGACATTACGCCAGTCAATAAAACACTTGACTACCTGGCAGTCATTTCTACCGCTGAGGTGTCGGCTGGAGAGCCTTTTGGCTTAGTTAAGTCATTCATGTCACTGTTGTTGACATTCAACTGGAGTTAAACAGGAAGACCATCCGGCGAAATCACGGAAGAAAACAACAGGAAGGGAAGAGAACAGGAGTGAATGATGGGTGTGAGGACCAGTAGGTGTCACCTTTGACTCTCCTCTGACACCACTGCCTGCTTCACCCAAGATGCGTCTTAATGTCGAAGTAGACAGGTGTGTGCTGAGGGTCAAAGAGGAGTCGTCAGTTGTCAGCAACTACTGACTACTCTCACTAAAGTCACTCCCTGCTTCAATGTTTCAAACTATAATTCCACAACAAATGACAACATGTTTTGTATCGAGTGCTTTTTAAGGGAGAGGGAGTGGGAAAGAGAGAGAGAGAGAGAGAGAGGAGGGGAGGGTATTAGAGGAGGTGGAGGACGAGGTAGGGTTGAGCCGGGGGCTTGGAGCACATTACACACTAAAGCAGCACCACAAGAGCAGTACACACCCACCACTACCTGTTGCTGCCATGACTCGTGTGTGCCAGCGTCACCACCACACACTAAGACCACCCTAGTCAGCACCACTCCCAACCTTGCCTCCCAACACCCACACAAGTTATATGGAGAAGCAAGCAGAGGAATACGTTTTTGTAGCGGTCTAAACCATTTAATAACTCATTGTGTCGTCTGGGAACAGTCAGCCAGTGTGTTTATATATATCGATGTTCTCACCAAATTCCAATTACCGACTCCCTCTACGATGCAACCCCATAACAAGCTGATTAACTCCTGGATACTTACTTACTGCCAGGTGAACAGGGTAACGAGGTGATAGGGAATGCGCCCAGCCATTTCTATCCCGCCCGGGATTCGAACACGGAATTCCCGATTGTGAGTTAAGAACGAACCCGACTGTACTACCGGGACCCTTAAACTTGGCAAAACTTAATTTCCTGGCAAATCAAATGAGGGCCACAGCTGCTGCTTCCTTCCCTGCTGCTGCGGTGCAAGACTTGCCTGCTTTCTGAGCCCGCTAGCAGATTCCCCCTCCCCCATAATGCTGTCTGTCTGTGTCTGTCTGTCTGTGTGACGAGCCTCATCGCAAACTTCTGAACCTTTTCCAGTTTGCCAGACCAGGTTGTGTGTGCGCGCGCGCGTGTGTGTGGGTGGGGGAATCGGTTGATTGACAGTTGAGAGGCGGGCCGAAAGATCAGAGCTCAAACCCCGCAAACACAATTAGGTGAATACACACACAGAGGAGGGACGAACGAGTGTGTGCAACAAAGTGCAGGTCTCCAGGTCTGGTGTCAACCTGTCTTCATACAAAGAACGTCGCTTTTCCCTCGTACGCGTTACTAACGCCACAAATAGTCCTACTAGAAAATGGAAGCGGCTGCCGAAATTGACGTACTGTCCCGTTTTTTGTTTTATGTCCTCTGGTAGGTTAGGAGAGGACACTTTAAATTGACCGTTTTCTTGATGTTGGGAAACGGGTTATTCATGCCCGTGCCACCTCTTGGGTCACCTTGCGATGATTTCGGGGCTCAACATCCCGCGGCCCGGCCTCGACCAAGCCTCCTGGTTGCTGAACTGGTCAAGCAGACTGACGCCGCTGCTCGCAACCTGACGTATGTATCACAGCCTGGTTGATCAGATATCCTTTGGAGGTGTTTATCCAGTTCTCTCTTGAACACTGTGAGGGGTCGGCCAGTTATGTCCCTTATGTGTAGTGGAAGCGTGTTGAACAGTCCCGGGCCTCTGATTATTTTTTTTTTTTTTTTTTTTTTTTTTTTTTTTTTTGAGATATATACAAGAGTTGTTGCATTCTTGTACAGCCACTAGTACGCGTAGCGTTTCGGGCAGGTCCCTGGAATACGATCCCCTGCCGCGAAGAATAGTTTTTTCATCCAAGTACACATTTTACTGTTGCGTTAAACAGAGGCTACAGTTAAGGAATTGCGCCCAGTAAATCCTCCCGGCCAGGATACGAACCCATGACATAGCGCTCGCGGAACGCCAGGCGAGTGTCTTACCACTACACCACGGAGACTAAATGTTGATAAGAGTTCTCTCTCGGAGTACCTGTTGCACCTCTGCTCTTCAACGGGGGTATTCTGCACATCCTGCCATGTCTTCTGGTCTCATGTGATGTTATTTCTGTGTGCAGGTTTGGGACCAGCCCCTCTACTATTTTCCACGTGTGAATTATTATTCATCTCTCCCGCCGGCGCTCTAGAGAATACAGATTTAGGCTCTTTAGTCAGTCCCAATAGTTTAGTAAAGTAAATTTTATTCTGGAAAGTACATACATAGTTGATTTACAAACATATGTTGGATTTATAGAGCTAGTACATACAATATCTAAAGCCACTAGTACGCATAGCGTTTTGGGCCGTTTAGATGTTTTAGCGTTTCGGTTTTAGATGTTTTACCGAGTGGATTCTAGCAGTAAAGGTTCTCTGCACGCTCTCCAGGTCAGCAATTTCTCCAGCTTTGAAAGGGGCTGTCATTGTGCAGCAGTACTCCACTCTGGAGAGCACTAGCGTCGTGTGTATGGCTTCTTCAAAATCCAGTGGGGATACCCCAGGCCGTGACCCCAGGCCATGACCCTGACCCCAGGCCGTGACCCTGACCCCAGGCCGTGTCTTCACCTCTGACAACCTTCAGAGGTGACAACCTCTGGGTGAGGCCAGGTGCCATTAGCGTGCGGGCACCATTAGCGTGCAGCAGACTACCACGACGTGGACAGACTAAAGAGCCGCGAGCATTAACACCAAATCAAGAGGACACAAATGAGGAGGATAATGTGGGCGGCCAGCGGGGACCAGTGCTGGCGGCTTGCGCGGCGGCCAGCGGGGACCAGTGCTGGCGGCCTTGCGCGGCGGCCAGCGGGGACCAGTGCTGGCGGCCTTGCGCGGCGGCCAGCGGGGACCAGTGCTGGCGGCCTTGCGCGGCGGCCAGCGGGGACCAGTCCTGGCGGCCTCCTCATACCCTTGTTGTTTTAGAGTACGCTATTCGGGAAAAAGAGTTGCAAGTAGCTCTGGCAACCCGTGAGCCCGTAGTGGACTTACCTGGCACAGGAGCGGGTTGTGACTGCGCCGTAGTGGACTTACCTGGCACAGGAGCGGGGCTGTGACTGCGCCGTAGTGGACTTACCTGGCACAGGAGCGGGGCTGTGACTGCGTCCTGGTACCAGGCGGAATAGTTGGTGTGGAACATGAGAGAGGGGGATGACCCGAGGGGCGGAAATCGAACACAGAGACTGAGGTGCAGCGAAGTACTAACGGTGATTCCTCCTTTTACCATTCTGTTTGTAACGTTTGCTTCACTCCCTGACTATTCGAGATGGACGGAGTTAATGACTGGTGCGCCCAGCCTCCAGTATACGCCTTCAGAGGACTCAAGTTGATATGCCTAAAACAGGAAAGTACATTGTTTGCTGGCCCAGCGTACAGGGGATGGGGGGGGGGGGTTGTACTCTGTTGCTGGAGGTCATGTACTCGCTAACTCTCACGAAAGGAATTGTAAATTTGTGGGATTTTAAGAAACTGACAGTGTATGTGTGTACTCACCTAATTGTGCTTGCGGGGTTTGAGCTCTGGCTCTTTGGTCCCGCCTCTCAACTGTCAATCAATAGGTGCACAGGTTCCTGAGCCTATTGGGCTCTATCATATCTACACTTGAAACTGTGTATGGAGTCAGCCTCCACCACATCACGGCCTAATGCATTCCATTTGTCAACCACTCTGACACTAAAAAAGTTCTTTCTAATATCTCTGTGTGTGAGGTGTATGAGTGTGTGGGTGGGTGAGTGTGTGTGTGAGGTGTGTGTGTGTGTGAGGTGTGTGTGTGTGGGGGGGGGGTGCAGCAAGTGCTATACACAGTGAAGGCGAGAGTCTGGCGGCCGTCTGGGACTAGGGAGGCCAGGAGTGTGAGGACCTCGGGGGTCTAGTCCCACTCTCTAAGGTTACCCAACGTCAAGACACGGTCACTAAAATGGCCTATCCCAACCTGCCAGAGGACCCAAAACAGAAAACGGGATAGTATATGTTAGCTTCGCAAGCCTCTTCCATTTTCAAGTATGAGGATTCTTGCCCTTAGGTAAACTATGAATCAAAATGCGACGGTGTACGAGGACAGGTTGTCGAGCGTCTCTTTACGCAGGTTCTTTGTAGTGCGGGATGGAACACAACTCTGGTAACCTCTGGGCCCGACGAGTCCCAGTAAGAGATCAATACTCTCCGACCATGTCATGTGTGATCACTTGGGCGTCAATATTCGAGGGTTTCTGACCCATCGTTGACTGGCTCTGCCAGACATGATAACTTTGCTACTGTCAACCTGTTAGTGCTTGGGGGGGAAAGTATCTTTTGCAGCAGGGAAGGTTTGTTACAGGGCAGCTGCCACAGCCTGGGGGAATGCTCTTGCACTGATAATGTGATTATTGCACTGATGATATCTCTGGCTATCTCTTGAGCATTGTGGCCATTGTCTCCTGCAGTGTGTGAGTGGAGTACTGGCTGCGGGACCAAAGAGCCAGAGCTCAACCCCCGCAAACACAACTAGGTGAGTACACACACACACACACACACACACACACACACACACACACACACACACACACACACACACACACACACACACACACACACACACACACTAAAACAAGGGAACAAAGATGGCAACTTGAGGCGAAGATCATCCTCAGGGATGTAACCCTAAGAGTAGTATATATAGCACAGTAGATATAACAAGAATCAGTGTAGGTTGAGGTGGGACTAAAGAGCTGAAGCTCGACCCCCGCCACCACAATCAGGCGAATATTAGCAGGTCACATCTGGAAGGCAATTATGGAGACGAGAGTGAGATGGAGGAAGACTTTGATGATCTTTCTGAGAGTTTAAGGAGAGTGTCAACTATTATACTGATACACCTCTGCTGCATACCTGTGACCTCTGCTGCATACCTGTGACCTCTGCTGCATACCTGTGACCTCTCCCGCATACCTGTGACCCTCTCCCACATACCTGGGAGTTGACCAACAGGTATGCCAGACGCACTACCGTCGTACTTCTGGTGTATTATGCAGGTAAAACTGAGGCCAACACAGTTTACTCAGTCTTG
>WNGS01158745.1:9909204-9923409 GCA_020271785.1 Procambarus virginalis | reverse complement strand
CACCACACAACACCTCTTGCTCCAGCTACAACTTCCACCGCATCTGTCTTTTATGGTGCTCTGTACTACACCAACCACCACCACCAGTACCACCACCACCTTCAGTAACACAACAACAACAAACAGACCACCACTAATAACACCACCACCCAGTACCACCACCACCAACAGTAACAACCCACATCATAACACCACAACAAACACAGAAAAACCAAACCATTACCACCACAACCACCACCACCACCACCACCACCAACACCACAACCACCATTTACCACCACCACCACCACCACAACCAACTACTGAAGAAGGTTCATTACTTTCCCCTCTCTTACACGTTTCATTTTCCCTCTCCCTCCACTCCACTTCTCCACTTCCCTCCCACAACCACCACCCCCAACAACTCACTCTCCTCTTCGCCTAGTTGCCAGTGTTCCTGAGCTGGTGACGAAAGGCTCTCATAGAGTGCCCCATCACTAGGAGGGGACTCGCCTGGGCCAAAATGGAAAAAAGGGGAGCGACGAACCTAAAAAAGAGAGACAGAGAGAGCGAGAGAAACAGCGAAAGCAACAAAAGAAAAAAACACTCCCACCCCACCATGAGGGAGGGAGACTTACAAACTTTGAGATGAAGGTGTGGCCCAACCCACGGGGCGCCATAACATGCCAACAACTTTAAGAATAACATTCATATTTACTTGGTTGTTGGCGTACCGCCCGGCGCCTATATGTGTTTTGCAAATTACCCTTATTTTGGGTAAAACTCTTTGCCCACATTGTGAAAACAGCACTCACAAGATGGTGGGTGAGCGTGTGGACCCTCAAACGCCTACAAGAGGGGTGGTATACGTGAGAACGGTGTGGACAGAAAAAGCGGACTAACAGATGGTGGATGGACTTGAGTCCTCACAAGATGAATGGTGGAGTGAAGTGTGGCCCCACACTTGACTCCCAGATGTTGGAGTCGGGTATTGTGGCCCTCCACAATGCCTCCCAGATGAGTTTCGGAGGATTTAGAAGGGCGCTGGATAAGACAAAGGGCAACCCACCCGCAAGAGGGGGGAGTGGGCCGATCAGACCTCTTTACGGTCCCGCCCCCCCGGGCCCTGGCGTCGGGACTGTGAGGGCGGGATCCCAAAAGCCAAAAGGACCTCCCAACGAAAAGACAGGGCGGGGATCCATCTCCCCTACCATTCCCCTTCACTCCGTGGACCTCACACCACCTACCCCGACTTCTCGGTGATGTGGACTTACTATCTGGTACCAGTGGCTTGTCGGACACTAGCCTCGTGCGCCCTCACACCGCCCTACCCGTAGGGCCAGGGCAGGTGTGCTGGTTGAAGGGTGGCCGTGGCCGCCTGCCAGGCTCACCACCTGGACCAGCCATGTGGACCGACCACCACCTTCAGTGTAAACTCACTGAAACCTCCGGTAGGAACCAGGTAGTCTCCGTAGCTGAAGGTGAAGCTCTGCCCTGGTCTGCTCTAGGTCCGACCGACAACCACCACCATACCCCCACTTCAGTACCCACCCATCACCCACTACGCAGCAGCCCCACCATTACCACCAGCACTACCTCCATCCACTCCCACCTACCACCACACACCACCATTACCACCACCCCCACCTACCACACATGTCGTCACTGTAGCGAAGGAGAATTGCCTGTTTCCCCTGGTGACCATGCTCTCACTGTAGCGTTTTGTCCCTCACTAAGGACTAGGACTCCCTGCAGGACCTGTCACAGCCTAAGGTGCTCACTGCAGGCTCCCGTAAGGACATCTGCGTGCACCAAGTCCGGTCTCTCATCTGGCAGCCTGCTCCCGTCCCGGACTCCACCCCCTGCCCAGGCTGCCTACCAGTGAGGGGTATAACGGGGATAATATCAACTCAAGCACACTTGTACAAGGAAGGTGGTGCCCCCCCAACAATGAACCCACATAACCACTTGCCATAAACTGTCAATAAGAATACTCTTCATAATATCGTACGAATGTTGCTTCCCCTCCTTAGTTGCAGACTGGCACCTGTAGTTTGTGTTGTAAACTCATGAGTGTCGCCAGCTGGTGGACCCCCCGATGGTGGAGTAGCAGTGTTGCCTCAGCTGCCTGCCCAGGTGGTGGTACGTGCAAGCTAGTGGTGCCCTCAACACTTCGCGAGGACCGCACATGGTGGAAGGTAGCTAGGTATGTGCCCTCGAGCTAAGCTGCCTCCGGTGGTATATTGTGGAGGTGGTAGTGTGCCCTGACAACACAGTAGTGGAAACTCCGATCAGAGTTGGAATTCATGGAGTGAGCATAGTTAAATCCCTCGACACTTCCTCCATGAAGTAATATGACATTGTTAAAGGGGAGAGGCCCAGCAACAGAGAACAATGACGCCGAACAAGCAAGGATTGAGAACAGCATTACGTAAGAAGCCTCAGGATCAGCCTTCCAATCAGGTGGTAAGAGGCATGGTGTAAATGAGCAAGTGAGATGGCCGCCTGCAGGGCGCGGCGCCTGGCCAGCCGGTGGGACCAGGACCAGGGGTCACAGGACGCCGGAGGCCGCACGTGTTGAGAGTTTGTGCGGTCAAGGGGAGTCTAGGGTGACGCGGGGCGACGCCCCCAGCCCCCGGTAGCCCCCCTTCCGCATCCTCAGCAAGGCACACGCAAACCGAGAGAGAATCGAGCCACAAAAGGAACCTCCATAGTCTGGGACTGGGGGGATCAACCCGGAAATGGGAGGGGAACGCAGCGATAGCGATATGGTCGGCAGGGGAGGGTTGGGAGGAAGGAAAGCGAGGCCTTCTTACCTGCCGGAGAGGAGCCAGATTTACGTTTCTGACTCAAAGAAAGACCTGGTGTGTCAGAACCAAAGTATGGGCGACAGACATATTGTCTCAGCAGAAGACGGACATGGGAAGAACCCAACATGGAAGATTTGTGGGAGGATAAGGAAAAAACGACTATTTTCCTCTACCTCCCATCTCCTTTCCTTTCTTCTTTCCCCCCACTCCCCTCGACAATCAACCTCCTCCCAACCCCACCCATCCCCCCCCCCCCCCCCTGGACAGAAGGGCAGCAAGGAGGTTAGGGCCAAGCAAGCGGAGGTAGTGGGTTGGTTAGGATTGGGAGAAGGAAGAAGGATCGGGGGCAGTGAGGGAAGAAGATACAGGAGACACAGCAAGACTGGGAAGGAAGGCAGGGGAAGGGGACAGACGGGGAAGGAAGGAGGGAATAAATACAGATGGAATCAGGAGGAGAAAACCCTTCGGGACTGAACATAAAGGAACAGGCGAGGAGGAGGCGGGTGGTTGTGTCCGGGTCTAAGCATGGAAATGGTTGCGAGACTGAGACAGGAGGGAAGGGCGAGAAGAGGTGGAACGCAGCACACGAGCATAAGACACGCTAGCAAAAGAGGAGAGACAGCAGACTTGCGTCTCGCCTCAGGAAAAAGACAAAGGATCATGGTGCTCTAATGAGGATGGCTTCCTAAATTTGGTTAGTGTATACACGGCGCGGAGAAGGTAGGGTGGTGGCTTCACAACAATTGACAGTAGTGAGTCCCTGGGGTGTAAGAAGAAGAACACTCCATCTTAGAGTGACCCTGAGTCCCCACACATAGGGCATAGAGAAACAAGGCTTGTGCATTTGAGGGCACCATGCCCAAATTTCAGCACTTATTGCCAAAGTCTACGGAGAGGGGAATGTATTCAATCTTGACACCAGCACAGAATTATAGAAGGGCGGAAGGTGTGTACTGCTATCAAAAATGAGATCTTCACAACCTCCGAAGAGGCCTGGACGATGACCACCACGAGGAGGTTCGGGGAACTGTATCAACCTGGAGGATAGAATGCCCGAGTTTTCTCCTGCCTGCCGGAGTTTATATGTTTCCACCGCAAGTCAATTCTTCCCAGATACTTTGTGAATCTATCACCTTCCTTAACTTCCTTAGCATTTACAGGAACTGACGTGTCTGTGATGAACGTATTAGTCACTAATGCCTTGGTCTCCTCTTCGGCAGAAGTAGGAGGGCGTGCAGCAGGAGACGAAGATGTACTCTGGGGCGCTGATGTCGGCCAAGCTGCGGCAGGCTGGCAAGCCGCTGCGGCTTCGGCCAGTCAGCGCCGTCAGCGAAACCCTGAGCGCACTCGACGGTCGCAGGCCAAGCGGCAATGGAGGCATCCATGCGGTCAAGGGAAGGCAAGGTCACCACAAGCTGCTTGTGGGAACGCCCTTGTAAGGGCCCTCACCATCGGCCGTCCCTCCTCATCTTCATTGGCTGCCCGGCTATGGCCACCGTCGGTAAGTGACCACCTCACACCTTCCCCATGTAACACACACACATGCACGCAGGACATGCGGCACATACACACACATGCAGGCATGCACAACACTTGCGCGCACCACCACACTGTGAAAATGAGCTTCAATGTAATGTACTCCAACATCGATGGGCCCCGTGGGCACCCCCCGCCCATTACTAATAAATCAAAGGTGAACAGGCCCGAAAGGCACCTGCAGGAAGACACAGAAAGCCACAGATGTTAATAGGACTCGCAGACGAGAAAATTGTAAGGCATCATAACAAATGCAATGTTTCCACAGCATTACTATATAGTAAGGAACAGAGAGGGTAAGGAGAGGAGGGGAAGTGGCCCTGCTGAATAGGAAGGACTGGAGTTTTGAGGAGGTGGAAATTCCGGGCTGTAAAGGATTCAGAGACTATATAACAAGAACTATCACAATAGGTGGACCTAATATAATAGTGGCAGTCATTTAAACCCTTCATTAAATGACAGTAGACCCAGACAAGAGTTCGAAAGAAACAACATGGGAAAGGCCATTAATACAATAGAGCAAACGGTCGCCAAACCTTCGGACCTTACGGAACCACAATATAATGAGAGCAAAGATGAAATTAGATAGCATTGACCTGACATTCACCTTAAATGATTCAGAAATAAGGGACATCAAATTTGAGGCCCCCATAGGAATGAGCGACCACAGGGTATGGACATTTGAGTATCTGGTGGAGGTTGGAATAACCTATCCAAGGATGGGCTAGGAAAGGTAAAGGCTGGCTTACCAAAGAGGGAAATATAACGAGAGGAGTAACTTCCTAATTCGGACATACCAATGGGCAACAGAACTCAGAACAAAGTCCGTAAAAGATATGATGAACTATGCCACCCAGAAGTGCCAGGAAGCTGCATATAGGTTTATCCCGGCCCAAACGGAGAAAAAATGAAAACGCAACAGAATCCATGGTTTTTCACATTCAGGAATGTACGGTAGCGAAGCAGGTGAGCACAAAAACATGGAGAAACTACGATATAACAGAACAACAGAGGAGCAGGGAAGATACCAGAACGTCCAGGATTAGGTTACCTCAAGAGTGAGGGAGAGAAGCAGAAGGCAGTATGAAAATGAAATCACAAGTAAAGCCAGACCCAACCAAAACGCTACACAGCCACATCATGAGGAAGAAACACAAGCCACAGGTGAAAAGGATCAACGAAGTGATGAAACATGAGAAAAAAGGAGGAAACACACACACACAGAGAAATGACCAAGGTGGTGTGGTGAAGAACTCAACAAGGAGATTTCAGGTCTTCACCACTAGAGCCCTATATTAAGTAGGAGGGCAGCACAACACAAGAAGCCTCTAGAGGAATTTGACCTCACCAGTGATGAGGTCAAAAGGACATCTGTTGGAGCTAATGTACCAAAGGCTGTTGGGCCTGAACAATTATCTCATTATTAATACTACAAGAGGGTGCAGGTAGAAGCACTAAGTGTGCCCACTCTCTATGGTGTATAACAGGTCGCTCGGAACAGGAGAACCTACGCGGAAAGCTGGAAGACAGCTAATGTAGTTCCAATATACAAAAAAAGGGTGGACAGGCAGAGGCACTGAACTCACCCAGTTCCACTTCCAGTATTTACACTAACCATCGAACACTTATGTAATACCCATGCAAGTGTGATGGAGAAGACCACCGCAATAGGAAAAGGCTCGTAGAGCAGCTGGAAGGGAAATAGCTTTGTAACACACCACCAGCATGGTTTCAGAGATGGTAAATCGTGTCTCACAGACTTAATAGAATTCTATGAGACATCAGAGTGGCGAGATGTCACCAGTGGAGTCCTATAAGGCACTGTACATGACCCATCCTGTTTCTAATATATGTAAACGATCTTTCAGAGGGTATAGTCTCATTCCTCTCAATGTTTGCTGATGATGCAAAATTATGAAGATAATCAAGACAGAAAGAAGACAAACCACAGGACGACCTGGACAACTGGAGGAATGGTCTAAAAAAATGGCTACTAAAGTTTAACTCAGGAAATTGTAAAGTAATGTAAATTAGGTGGAAGGAAGCAGGGGACTGAACACAAGGTAATCTGGAGGTGAAATCCTGCAAGATCAAATAGAGAGAAAGATCTGGAGGTTGATATCACACCGAACCTGTCCCCTAGAGACCCACATCAAAAGGATATCAGCGGCGGCATTGCTAGACTGGCCACATAAGAACTGCCTTCAGAAACTTGTGTAGAGGATCGTTCAGGATCTGTATACCACTTAGTAAGACCAATCCTGGAGTATGCAGTTCCAGCCTGGAGTCCATACTAGTTAAACTAAGACAAGGTTAGAGAAGATTCAAAGATATGCCACCAGACTAGTCTCAGAACTGAGAGGTATGAACCACGAGGAAAGACTACGGGAGCTAAACCTCACGTCCCTGGAAGACAAAGAGTAAGGGAGACATGATCACCACCTACAAAATCCCCAAAGGAATTGGACAGGGTGGACAAAGACAAATTATTTAGCATGGTGGAACACGAACAAGGGTATACAGGTGGAAACTTAGAACCCAAATGAGCCACAGAGACATTAAAAAGACTTTTTCAGTGTCAGAGTAGTTGTAAATGAATGCATTAGGCAGTGATGTGGTGGAGGCTGACTCCATACACAGTCTTCAAATGTAGATATGATAGAGCCCAATAGGCTCAGGAACCTGTACACCTGTTGATTGACAGTTGAGAGGCGGGACCAAAGAGCCAGAGCTCAACCCTCACAAGACAACTAAGAGTACAACTAGGAGTGTACACACACACACACACACACACACACACAACACACACACCACACACACACACACACACACACACACACCACACACACACAGAGGACACTGCCACTTTAGCCTCAGTGTAGCACTATCATCCCGCTCTCCCCCCTCTCACAACTTCAAAACAAATTGCTTTTGATATTTGATGGAATTTAATTTGTTTAACCTCATGCTAATGCGATATTATGGTGTGGGGTTTGTGTATCGTCTCTGGCGGTCTGTTGGGGTTAGTAGTGATTGGTGATTGGTAGTGACACCTGGAAGACGGTGATTGGTAGTGACACCTGGAACACCGGTGATTGGTAGTGACACCTGGAACACCGGTGATTGGTAGTGACACCTGGAACACCGGGATTGGTAGTGACACCTGGAACACCGGTGATTGGTAGTGACACCTGGAACACCGTGATTGGTAGTGACACCTGGAAGACGGTGATTGGTAGTGACACTGGAACACCGTGATTGGTAGTGACAGCTGGAACACCGTGATTGGTAGTGCCAGCTGGCCAGGTACAGGCGTCAGTGTGCCAGAACATTTAGCTAGGAGTGTACTACTGGCAAGAGTGAAGCACTGTCTTGCGTCCATCAACAACATTCCCAGCACAAGTCTTCCCCACAAGAGCCACAAGCACACCCACTCCCGCAACATGTAGGCAATATGACTTAGTCCCAACGGTGCTCTTCGCTGTGGAAGTGAACCCTGATGTACTTTACCATACCTCCTCCCCCTCTCCCTCCTCTGTCGTCGTCCTCCTCCATCATCATCATCCTCCTCCTCCCTCCCGCATGCACCGAGGAGAATAACCCTCAATTGATCGCTTTATCATTTTTCTCGTCCGCTCTTTTTCTTAGGGGAGGAGGGGGGAGGGGGGGGGGTTTGGCAGCGGGTGGGGCAGGTTGAGGGACTTGTCTTTAATATTATGGTGGGTGCAGGCGGCGTCCCTCGCCTGGGAGGCCCCTGACACTGTCCCTGAGGCAGTGCCAGGGACGGTGACCCCTGGCTCGTCAGGCTTATGCTGGGGTCAGGACACACACACACACACACACACACACACTAATGGACAAATCGTCTCCGGAGATTTTGTTGTCTGAGGGGGAGACTTGGGTCAGGGGGAGGGGCTAAAGGATGAGGGAGACGTGTTGATTGGAGGCCTGGATGACTGGGAGGAGTTGAGGGGAGGTGTGCGTGTGAGAGGCCGTCTCCCTGACCCAAGCCCGTCCTGGAGGCCACGGGCGCAGGCAGTGTCTCCTGCCAGTGTTTACATTTGGTCACATGTGGAGCAGGTGATGGTCTCCCAGGGAGGCTCACACCCGCCCAAAACACTATAGTGTGACCACAATGGCAGGAGCCATGTTGTCTCGGGTATATACAGTTTTGTTGGTTGTTGTTTATATATATATATAATTACACACACATATATATATATATGTATAAGTATATTTTGGATTTTGGTAGCAGTCTTTCCTGTAGACATATATTATTAAATATGACCGAAAAAGTAAGATTAATAATTCTAACACGAATTTTCTCTATATTTCTTATGTTTCTTTTCACTGTCGGTGGTAATTGTAAAATCAGTTCTCCAAAATTCATTTTTATTTATAGTCTGACGCGACGCTAGAACGCGTTTCGTAATAATTTATTACATTTTCAAAGACTTTAGGTTACACACACACAACTAACACTAAACAGAGTTTAAACAGCTTTCATTTTATACCTGCATTTCGGTGAGGTGACATGTTACAATAGTTTTGGATGAGGTGGAAACAAACTTTCAACACAAGCCAGAACACGAAATAACGGGGTATAAGCTAAAGGGAAGAATGGAAGTAACTGCAGAGGGCCTATTGGCCCATATTTCTTGATGCTTCTATATTGGATCGGAGTCTTGAAGTGGGTAGAATATAATTGTGCATTAATTGGCTGTTGATTGCTGGTGTTGACTTCTTAATGTGTAGTGCCTCGCAGATATCAAGCCGCCTGCTATCGCTGTATCTATCAATGATTTCCGTGTTTTTTGTTAAGACTTCTCTGGTGATGGTCTGGTTGTGGGAAGAGATTATATGTTCCTTGATAGAGCCCTGTTGCTTATGCATCGTTAATCGCCTGGAAAGAGATGTTGTTGTCTTGCCTATATACTGAGTTCTTTGAGGCTTAGTCCCCCAAGTGGGCATTTGAAGGCATAGACGACATTAGTCTCTTTCAAAGCGTTCTGCTTTGTCTGGAGAGTTTCTCATGAGTAGGTTGGCAGTTTTCTTGGTTTTATAGTAAATCGTCAATTGTATCTTCTGATTTTTGTCTGTAGGGATAACGTTTCTATTAACGATATCTTTCAGGACCCTTTCCTCCGTTTTATGAGCTGTGGAAAAGAAGTTCCTGTAAAATATTATTGAAAAGTACAAGAATGTAACAACTCTTGTATATATCTCAAAAAAAAAAATAGTCTAATAGGGGGTACAGGTGTTGTGTTAGTTGTCTCTTCAGAGGTTGCATGGCGTTTCACCTTCCTTCTTATGATGAAGGTGAGAAGGAAGGTGAAACACCATGCAACCTCTGAAGAGACAACTAACACAACACCTGTACCCCCTATTAGACTATTTTGCAGGAACTAATTTTTCCACAGCTCATAAAATGGAGGAAAGGGTCCTGAAAGATATTGTTAATAGAAACGTTATCCCTACAGACTTGACTCCATTTATACTCTGTTTCCTTTGGTATAGCCATGCCCTAATCCAACTTAATAAAGCACCCCCAATACCACGAGCCTTTATTTTTTAATCAGTCTTTCATGTGGCACTGTATCAAAAGCTTTGCTAAAGTTAAGGTACACAACATCACAATCCTTACCACTATCAACTGCCTCAACTATGCTGGAATAAAAAGATAGCAAATTTGTTAATCATGAACGGCCATTTGTAAAACTGTTGCGAATAATTTATTAACTTATGTTTCTCAAGATGAAGACGAATTGTATTTGCAATTATCGATTCAAGTAACTTTCCCAAAGTTTGCTAGGGTTTGCCGAGTTTTCAGGAATTGTTATAAATCTCTTAAATCCCGATAATGAACTAAGGTTCGCAGATTAAATTCGATACCTTATAAATCAAATTAATCTATTTAATTCAAACTCTGTAACAATTCGAATTTAAGGACTCGACTCTCACTTATAATCTGGACGCAATTATTAACAATTAATAATTATTACATATTAATATTAATATTAATTACAATAATATTTTTATACAAAGTGATTCAACAAGAGGCTCACAACAGTCTGTTTTGCAGACTGTCCCAACAGCTCTGTTGGGATAGAGGCTTATTATCCAGCTCTCGGTTAATTGATGTGATCTGATTGTTAGTGGGAGTTAGTGATATACTGAGGCCGGGCGTGTGAGTGGCTAAACACCAGGAGGCTTACAACACCATGACTCTAATTGATCTGTGGATCACGGTGAGATCACCCCCCCCCCTCTACAAGTTACACTGTGACACGTAGAGGAGGTGGACACCATTCCTCATCCCCACTCTGACCCATCCCAAATCCTTATCCTAACCCCTTCCCAATTAGTCGTATTGGCTTGGTAGTGTCCCATGCCCCACTTCCCACTCCCTCTTAACCTGTACCCCAGGCGGGCTTCCTCACTACTACTGTAAGGAGTCCTCTCACCGGCCAAGAACACTGTTTTACCATCACATTTCAGATCGAAGAGCATATTAATTTCAATCAGTAAGTTTCTTAACTATATTCATTAAGATTATATTCATTAATTTTCTGAATTCATTCGTGTGGTCGTATGGCTTGTGGTCACGTGTCGGAACTTTGGTTGTGAAGTGTGATTATGTCTGGAGTCACAATAGCTTCAGGATTGAATTCAGAGCAGCAGTAGTTCAGACGTAATTCAAACATGTTAACCAATAGTCTGCAAGACCTGAATTTATTAACCAACATTGTAATAAACTCCACCGACGGGAACTGTGGAGGAGTTATATTAGCCAAGGTTATTGAGTCCACTCAACGTTGATGACGGTGACCAATAATATACAGGCCACTGGAATTTAAAGATAAATACTTATCCACATAACCCCACAGGGCTTGTGTGTGTGTGTGGGGGGGGGGGGCGAGACCGAGCAGTGGGGGTGGGGGGGGGGGACCGAGCAGTGTGGGGGGGGGGGACCGAGCAGTGGGGGGGGGGGTGGAGACCGAGCAGTGGGGGGGGGGGGGAGACCGAGCCAGCCCGTCCTCCAAACAAAGATCCAAAAGTGATTCCATCCACCCGCCAAACCCCCTGTTTATGAATGAAAAACGGTTTACACACGACTCACAACTGATTTCGTTCGAACACTTCCGGAACAAGTGCTTCACTGACGAGTTTCGTTCGAACCACAACGCTATAATGCTTCACCCACGTACTACAAATGCAAATAATCGCCAACCGAACCTAAACACCTAACCTAACCTAACCTATGCCTATATATGCACAATATGCTAATATATTATAATATTAATTTATATTTGAGAAAATTCTTGTTTTGAATGAACAGCATGTTAAATTTATGAATGCGTCTGTGGGGGCGACCGTTGGATGTAATGGACTTGAGTCGAGGACGGGTTGGACCGAGCAGTGTGGGGGGGTGGAGACCGAGCAGTGGGGGGGGGGTGGAGACCGAGCAGTGGGGGGGGTGGAGACCGAGCAGTGTGGGGGAGGGGGGGGGGTGGAGACCGAGCAGTGGGGGTGGGGGGAGACCGAGCAGTGGGGGGGGGGGGGAGACCAAGCAGGGTGGGGGGGGGGGAGACCGTAAGTCATGTGTCGTCTTTAAGCAACAGGTGGTGGCAGGCGACCAAATGTCAGGGTTCGTGGTGCGTGTGTGTACCCCAGCCGCACCGTGTACCCCAGCCCCTCCGTGTGTGTGTGTATATATATATATATATATATATATATATATATAATATATATATATATATATATATATAAAACACGTGTATATATATATATATATATACTGGCTGCCTGTCCCCAATGAATTATAATTTGGATAAAGCGCACGTCTGCCTAAGACATGTTTTAAAAATATTAATTTGGTGATGATGTTGCGCGTGTTTCATGATATATATTGTAAGTTATAACGAGAGCTACAGTGTTTACCACCATGTTGGGCCCAGCTGCGGCCCGGCCCAGGAGCTGGAGCTCACAGCACTCCGCAAACAGTAACTATTCGTAGTTTTTTGCGCATCTGTGCTCTGTTATCTATCGCATACATATTAATCTATCGAACATTATTAATCTTTGCTATGCATGTTTTTATAATGTTACACAACATTGTGTTATAAGTTACATGTAACTTACAATACACACTTGTATGTAAATTAATGTTAAATTTATAAATATAAAACCTTGTACGTTTATGTACAAAATAACTCATTGTATCAAAATGAAATATTTCAAATATCTGATTGGTTAATGTTGTTGTAAATGTCAAACTGGACACACTAGTAACCTGACCATCCAGGCGTGACACAGCAGAGTAACACACGATACAAGTACTGTATCCAAGTACTGTATTTACCCAGTATGTGTGTATGTAATGTATTTACCCAGCCAAGTGTTGAAGGTTGTATAAGGTCCTGTAATGTGGCTCAAGGTGGTGTGGCTCAAGGGGGTGTGGCTCAAGGGGGTGTGGCTCAAGGTGGTGTGGCTCAAGGTGGTGTGGCTCAGGTGGTGTGGCTCAAGGTGGTGTGGCTCAAGGTGGTGTGGCTCAAGGTGGTGTGGCTCAAGGTGGTGTGGCTCAAGGTGGTGTGGCTCAAGGTGGTGTGGCTCAAGGGGGTGTGGCTCAAGGTGGCGTGGCTCAAGGTGGCGTGGCTCAAGGTGGCGTGGCTCAAGGTGGCGTGGCTCAAGGTGGTGTGGCTCAAGGTGGTGTGGCTCAAGGTGGTGTGGCTCAAGGTGGTGTGGCTCAAGATGGTGTGGCACAGTTGATAGTGTGGTCACATCTTGGAGCCAGCCAGGACAACAGAGCGGGGGGTTGGTTGCCGTAGTCAAAGACTGACAAGTTGTCAGCTGACATGACAGATGTTGTCAATGACAGCTACTGTAGCCAGGTCAATTACACCGTCGGTGTCATCATTTTGGAACAAACTGTAGATGATGACGATAGTTGAACTAGATGGGGTACCCAGCGATGTCCAGACCCACCTGGTGCTCGGGTTAGGTTAGGTTAAATGTTAAGAACCTCCAGAATTCTAATCATTCTATAATATTAATACAACAAAAGCATGCTCTGGGGGGGAAAAACATCATATCAGACTTCCTGTGGAGTCGTGGGGGTGTGAGTGGGTGCCGACCTTTCTTAAAGATAGCACAATGGGGTCGACTCTGACCCGCTTATGACAGTCCCCTACCCCTTCTATTCACCCTGTAAAATTGGCTGAGGATACAACCCGTCCTCAGACCAAGTCCATTCCATCCAGCCGGCGACCCCAAAGACACATTCATAAATTATAACATGCTCTTCATTCAAAACAGGAGTTTTCTCAATTAGAAATTATATTATTTTATGCTACTGTATTGTACATATTTAGGCATTGGTTAGGTTAGGTGTTTAGGTTCTGTTGGCGATTATTTGTATTTACAGTACGTTGGTGAAGCATTTACAGCGTTGTAGTTCGAACAAAAGTCGTCAGTGAAGTTCCGGAAGTGTTCGAACGTCAACAGTTGAGTCGTGTGTAAACCGTTTCTCATTCATATACAGCAGGGTTTGGAGGGTGGATGGAATGGTCTTTGGCTTTTGTTTATGAGGACGGGCTGGAGGACGGGCTGGAGGACGGGCTGGAGGACTATCTAGTTGTGAGCTGCAAGTGATCCTTGCAAGTGGTCACTTGAACACTTATCCTTCCTCCCACCTTTTATTCTACATGCTCGAGGCCTCCGGCTCAGTACTCCATGCTCGAGGCCTCCGTGGCTCACTACTGCAGTACTCGCAGGTGAGTCGAGAAGGACAACTTTAAGGATAATCTCTCCTGATCACGCGGACGTTACCGGAAAATGCTCCTTCGCCAACTTTTTCCTTCGCTTGTTTTCTTGCCGCAGT
>WNGS01158745.1:9873334-9888853 GCA_020271785.1 Procambarus virginalis | reverse complement strand
TATATAATAATATATATATATATATATATATATATATATATATATATATATATATAACAAACTGAAAACTCACACCCCAGAAGTGACTCGAACCCATACTGCCAGGAGCAACGCAACTGGTGTGTACAGGACACCTTAATCCACTCGACCATCACGACCGGACAAAAGGAGGTGATAGCCGAAGCTATTTGAACCACCCCCCTTCCCCGCTAGCACTCGGAGGGTAATCTTGGGCATAGTATTTTATCAAATCACCTCATTCATTAAGGTGTAAGGAGTGGATTAAGGTGACCTGTACACACCAGTTGCGTTGCTCCTGGCAGTTTGGGGGTTCGAGTCACTTCTGGGGGTGTGAGTTTTCAGTTGCATATAGTCCTGGGTGGACCATTCAGGCTTGTTTGCATATATATATATATATATATATAATATATATATATATATAATATATATATATATATATTATATATATATATATATATATATATATATATAACCCATCCTCCTGTTTAAATAGTATTTTTTTGTAACTATAATATTATAATAATTCATTGTGTCGGGGGACAGGAAGCCAGAGTGTATTCATACACGTTAGGCTTATATAAAGCCCCCCACCCCAGGCAGCACTAACAAGCATCCTTGTTAACACCCCACAACAAGCTGACTAACTCCTAGGCACCCAGGTGAATTATGTGAAAGGAAATGTACCCAATCATTTATGTCCCATCCGGGATTCGAACCCGAAATTCTCGATTGTGCGTCGAGAACGAACCCGACTGCACTATCGGGACACTATGTGGACCATCGTACATATATTGACCTATTGGACAATTAGATAGTATTATTGTTACTATTCACATTAACGTCAGAACAAATAAAGCTGAAAACCAGACTTAAATATTCTTAGGCCTAGTATAGCACATTTATATGTACTATATTAGGCCTGAGATAGCGTGTATTAGGCCTGGGAAGGTTAGTGTGTTATCTTTGCAACACCAGTACATCAACTTTTCCGGTTTGTCCAAATTCAGTAGAACCGATTTCTACTTCCAATTGCCTTTTACGTCAATATATGTACGATGGTTCTCATCGTTACCATGAGTACTACTTAAACAGGAGGATGGGCTGATATATATATATATATATATATATATATATATATATATATATATATATATATATACTGTATGTATATTCTTGTAGGAATAATTAAGAGGTATTCTATATAGTTCTATAGTAATCAATATAGAACCCCGTCAATGCACCATCAATACAAGGCTTCAGTAAAATTAAATGCCAAAGATTTCATGGTCCTTGGATTATTTGTTCCCTTAAAGGTTAGTCTTTATTTCTTAATTCTAACAATAATTCAACATGTATAAGGGGCGTTATATATATATATATATATATATATATATATATATATATATATATATGTATGTATGTATGTATGTATGTATGTATGTATGTATGTATGTATGTATATATATATATATATTATATATATATATATATATATATATATATTATATATATATATACATACATACATATACATATATATACATTATATATATATATATATATATATATATATATATATATATATATATATATATATATATATATATATATATATATAAACAATATAGGTCTTCAGTATTAATAACATACCATGAAAAGGATTGTAACAAGAATTATGACTTACTACACATAAGCTGTAAACTTATTGCGGTCATTGCGACCAATTTCTGTCGCGTAGGTCAGTCACCACAACAGATCTCCCATTCATTCTCTCGACCACAGCTCTGCTAATCACAACCATCGAGCTACTCTAACAACCTATTCTTAGCTGTGATCTAACATACCCAGATTACAACACAGTGCTCCGTAACTTGCAGGGACGCCCCTAGTAGGGTCTGGAGGGGAGGGTGAGCAAGGGTGCGGGCAGTGACACCAGCTCACCACGACGTGCTTATCACACCACGGCTTAATACAGAAATACCGCTAATCATGCTAACATTAATGGAGCTAGTCACGTCAGTAAGCACTTTCTTTATGTTCATATTTGCACCCCGTCCCCTTTCTCTGCGGCGCTGTCACCCAGTCTTGGCCCTCCCTCCCCAGCACACTCCCACCTGACACTCCCTCTCTTCCTCACCTCCCACCTGGCACTCCCCCTCACACTCCCACCTGACACTCCCTCTCTTCCTCACCTCCCACCTGGCACTCCCCCTCACACTCCCACCTGGCACTCCCCCTCACACTCCCACCTGACACTCCCTCTCCCCCACCAACCATACGCTACGGTTCACAGTAAACTTGGCACACATTGTTATAAAAGCATTAGTTACCAACAAATATTGACAATTGTGACCTTAAACAGGTAAGTGAAGGTTGACGACTCTTTGACACCGTCACACAGTAAAAAATATAGTGTATATATTTTCAGTTATGTACAAGAGGTGTAGGTAACCTTCAGCTGGCTATGTACAGTCACTTGAGCGTCGGGGCGGTGGAACTCAAGCTCAGGAAGCTGAGTGGAAGGTGGTACTAAGGATGAGTCTCAGGCTCCCCTGCATGCCACTAGCACTCAATTACTTTTCTCTTTATTCATCCAGTTATGTATTTCTCTTATTGACCCAGTTACGTATTTCTTTTATTGATCCAGTCAGGTTTGATCTTCATTTATTGATAAATTTATTTCATTCAAGCAAGTATAATTAGCGTTTTCGCATCTTGAAACAAGCGTAGACCATGAAAGTTGAGTAACAACTGGTGGGACGTTGCTTCTATTAAAGGCTCCAAGAGCTGCTGAATGGTGTTTGCTTGCGGAAATTCTTATGATCAATCTTCGCTTTAAATTTCCATAACATGAAACGACGTCGTCCGCTCAGAAACTGTTTCCTTCCCGGCGTTTAAGAATTAAGTGTAAAAGCCAACATTGAAGTATTTATGTAACCATGCAACAAATTGAACAATTACAAGACATGTTTCATAGTTTAAATTAAAACTTCTAGCTCTTGCCATTAAATAAAAAATCTTTCAGTCTCCTAGAATGTCATTCACGGCATAAGAATTCTGGCGCCGAATAGAACGTCAACTGACATTCTGTTTGTGCTGTGTGTAATGGCCGGCTTAACCCACAAAGGATCCAGAACACAATGGTAAACACCGCCTAGCCTAGTCTCGTCATACACCAAAACAGAGAGATTATGTTACTTAACGAAAATTAAGCCTACTAATATTTAATTTTATAATTTCATTTAAATATGATAAATATATTCATTTAAATATATACTGAATTTCTCTTGTACCGTAAACATATATTTATACAACAACTTCATCATTTACGTTTTGATCGGGGGGGGGGGTTCCTCATATATATATAATTGTATAGCAATTACGAGACCAAAAATAACCTGAATGCAAAACGCTCTCTTGATGATTTTCTTACTAAGAACCTCGTTAGAGAGAGGGAGGGGGATGACGAGAAATGGGAGAGATGAAGAGAGAGGGAGATGAAGAGAGAGGGAGATGAAGAAGGAGAGAGATGAAGAGAGGGAGAGAGAGGAAATGAGAGGGAGGGAGATGGAGAGAGAGAGATGAAGAGAGAGAGGGGGAGATGAAAAGAGAGAGAGAGAGTGGGGAGCCAGACTGACAGAGACAGCAAGCCAGCAAGCGCGCACCCTGCCAGGCCAGGTGAGGGAGAGAAGGGTAGCGGGCGTCGGGGTATTGACCCACGGTAAAGGGTTGCCAGGTGGCACACGCGGCCTCCAGGAACTTCCTGCCGGTGGGTGTAAGCGGGGTTAATTTTAGCATCATCTTCATGCTCATACACAACGAATAGTGATTAGCAAGACCACAAGTTAACTGCTATAGGGGTGCACCTTGCAGAGCCTTGGGTGTCCCCAAGTGTCCAATGATCGGTCATTTTTTAAACATAACTTCAAGATGAACAGCAAGACGGTCGGCCGAGGAGCGACTACAGCAAGTTCCTTTGCTTCAGAACCTCCAACACCACTACCCTTGATACGCGGCTGCGAACACCACCACACCTCCGCCTTCCGGGGACAACTGGAAGCATGTGGCTCACTGTTCACGATTCTCTTGCGCTTCTCTAAGACTCACCGAAACTTCTCTAAGACTCCACCATAATTTCTATATTTAGGAACACACATTAAAATGTGTATTATTTACTTATTGCCTGCTAGAGAGAGAAATGGGAAGTGGGATGACATTGACGACCGCGCGGCAAACGAGTGAGAAGTGAAGCTAAGTATATATGGCTGTCTGGAGCCACATCTCCCGGCTCTCGGCTCTCATCAACACAAAACTTACAAAGGTAGTCCGGTAGTGCACGGCATAACGTTGTCTGGGCTTGATCGTCGTCGTTCCTGCCCCGATATTACTTGACGATCAAGCTGTATGACACGCCCAGATCGTCGCCATCTTTGGGAACATCCATGAGACGCCCCTCCTACCGTGCCATTACCAATGACCTGCCATCGTGAGCGTTTCGGTGATGCGCTAAACGTACAAGATTTACTTTCAGTCTGTATACACCTAGTTGAGCTCTGCTCTTTCGGCCCACCTCTCATCTGTCAATTAATCAACGATCATCGATCTATCCTGTAATAACAATGTTCATCCATAAAAAAGGCAAACACAAGGCGGAGGAGCTATGAACCGCGGCAGCTGATCCTTAACCACTGCACTGCACAAAGCGCCTTTAGGCTCTCTGAGAGTTGTGCTTTTTGTTTTTAATTAGGCTATATTTTAATGTTTTTAATGTTTTCATTACTCTGTGTGTTTTGAAGTGAAAATACTTGACTTTGGAAACATTTTGACATTAACTTTACCTGAACATTTATAAAAATAACAAAAATATGTCCTTGACAATTGCACCACGACATTTTTGCCGAAAATAGGTGAGCAGTGCAAGGGTTAACAGTTATCAAATACTAATGTTCATGCATTCTTTGCTTATCTGAACCTTGCTGATTTGCTCTTATGATCTATCTGCCGAAATATTTCACTCTTTCTTAATGTCTAGTTCAGTGTCATTACGCCCGTCCCTTTCTCAGTAGCTGTCATGGCAGCTCCTTGCTTCATGTCCCAGTTAGCGATCTAGCAGCTGGGAGATTTATCTACACGCAGTGATTGATTAAAAGTAACTACCACGCTACCACCACTGCTGAGCCAAGGCACCTCAACTCTGAGTTATATTTCAGTAACGCCATGCGCAGACCATCATCGATATTCCCACAAGCTGTTATGTGAGGCTTTTCATTAAATGAAAAGAAGGATTAGTATATTTTGTGAAATAAGTATGAATATCGGAACAGTAATGCCGTAGAAACATTATCACCTCGCTATTTTACTAATGGTCATGAAACATATAAATACCAGGGCCTGTTTGTAAGAATAAACTTCTAAAAGACTGCTTAGCACCCGAAGTCCAGGCAAATCCAGGTAAATTTACCATTAAGTAAATTTCCCTTTAAGTTGTAGTTGCACAGGTACACTAGGCTTCTAACCACTACAACTAGAGCTGCCGGGCTACAGGCAGCGAGAGCTCGAGTCCCACACAGCTCGGATAACGAGGCTCCAGCAACAGGTGGTAAGGTACAATGGGTCCACAGTTGAGTCACGAGAACTGAGGCAACAGGTGGTGGGGTACTGTGGCCGCACAAATGGGTCACTAGAACTGAGGCAACAGATGGTGGGGTACTGTGGCTGCACAAATGGGTCACTGGAACTGAAGCAACAGGTGATGGGGTACTGTAGATGCACAACTGGGTTACCGGAACTGAGGCAACAGGTGGTGGGGGTGTTGTGGACGCACAAATTGGTCACTGGAACTGAGGCAACAGGAGGTGGTGGGGTACTGTGGACGTACAACTGGCGCACGCAGGCTCCGGCAACATGTTAAGGGATAGAGTAGCCTGTGATCGCATCATAACCTCTCACCTTCACCTGCTAGTGGGATCGCCTTCAACATCTCCAGCTCTGCAAGAACCCTAATAACCTACAAGTCCTACGGGTTACGCCATAAGATTACGCAGTAATAGTTTTATAGAGCCGAAACACTACATCGGGAGATGTAATATATTTGTAACAAACGATGGCAATCCCTTAACTTCCCTCCATTATATCTCGTCCTCTACTACTGATGTGAGCTTCCGATCCCCTTTCATATTCCGTTTACTTGCCTGGTTGTTCGTGCAGGGGCGAGGCTCTAGCTTCTGGGCTTGTCTCTCAACCTTCGGTCTACTATAGTGAACAGGCTTTATCTTATTTGCTTCTGAAACCATGGCTCAGTTATTTATCGTGACATGTTTCATGGCCTCTCTACCTTATATATTACCTATGTTATTTAGTTCCCGTTTCAATCGATCTGTCCGTCTACACACAGAGTACTTTGTATTTTGTGATGAAGTCCCGTCTCGTTATAAGCTCTTCCAGTGTCGATTGGAAGAGCTTAGAAGATGAGATTGATCATCATCATCTTCCAGGAGATGATTTCGCTTAATTTATCCTCGAGCTCATTTAAGTCAGCTCTGGAACAAGTCTGATGGCAAGCTTCTGGACTCTCGATTGTCTTGTGTGCTTGGTTAAGTAAGTGTCCACGCTAGTGCAGAACACTACACCTCTGGCAGTCTGACAAGAGCCATGATGCACTTGAGCCTATAGAGCGTGGGCCTCCTTACGTTCTAATTAACGGCTGCAGGGCGTGTGTCGGAATGTTTTAAGAGAGGCCGTGGTGTACACACCTGTGCTTGACCTAGTCAAGTGCTAGCACCTCGAACTGGTGCTTAGAAGGACAGCCATTAAAGCACATAAGAATAAAGGAAACTACAAAAGGCCTAATTGACCCATACGAGGCAGCTCCATCCCAAGGTATGTGATCTGGGACACTTTTCTGAACAAGAAAGCCATCTCACCAATCACCGTGTTGCTGCTATACGCTACAGCCTATCCCTACACTGCAGCGAGTGCACGTACTGGACTACCAATGTAAAGTTATCATGACCTGCCTACATTGTCTATGGTAGTGGGTGCCGGCATACATGCCGCCTGGTCCAATTTCCTACTGTATGCGGTCTCCAGTCCTCCTAACCTGACCATCTAACCTAACCTACCTATTTACCGAACGTTATAGAAGACTATTGGTATATATATTAATATATATATATATATATATATATATATATATATAATATAGATATATATATATATATATATATATATATAAAAATCCACATCCTAATTAATATGTTCAGTTGCCAACATACCAAATGGATTTGACGACAAGTGTGATATATACTGAGCATTAATACATGTCTGTAGAGACCATATCGAGGACGGGTTGTGGTCGCCCTGACCCTCAACCTTACCCTAACCCAATATATATTTTGTATCCAGAGATGTTTAAGAGAGGTAGACAAATTTATTATTAAACATGAACGAATAAAATCCTATCGTGCACAAAAATGGTAATTTCGATTAGTCATATTTATCAGAGCGAAGACCTGATCTGAGGATCTAGCCTCATCATAGCCATATCTGAGCTTGCCTCATCATAGCCATATCTGAGGGGCTAACCTCATCATAGCCATATCTGAGGAGCTAACCTCATCATAGCCATATCTGAGGAGCTACCTCATCATAGCCATATCTGAGGAGCTGACCTCATCATAGCCATATCTGAGGAGCTGATCAGGAATAACTCATCATTGACGTATCTGAGGAGCTAACCTCATCATAGCTATATTTGAAAAACTAGTCTCATAGCTATATATGTGAAACTAGTCTCATCATAGTTACATCTGAGGAGCTGGCCTCATCCTAGCTATATCATGCGCTATTCTCTGCCGTTCTAAAGTCTTGTAAAAATACATCATGAAACATTCAACATAGAGGGATGGGTAATATGTACAACTTCTGACACACCAACAACTTTCACGTCCAAAAACCAATACATTCAGATGCGTTCGTTATTCTTTGAAGTATCTTACTAATACTGTTTGTGTTTTCATATAATCTCGCATAGAGTTTTGTTATGTGACATGTTGCTTAGGAACCGTGGCCTTAATTACCATTTTAGTTAATCAAGCGTTTCATATTCCTGATCAGTTATGCTGAAAACTTTGCTCTCGTATAACTTGAAGCCTCAAAAATAGACGGGAATCCCACGTATGAAGACAAAATATTAAATTCGATTTAAATTATGTGTATATTTGTTAAATGGTGAGTGTTTTCCACTGGTTACCTTCAGATTCTGTGACGACACTGACAACCGCCTTAATAAGTGTCTTGTATTAATGCTAGGCCTGACTGCCACACACTCCAAACACGCACCAGCTAACAGAAGCCCTAAATTCTTCCAATCTTGGACCCATGTAACCACTTTTGCCAAAAATCACGAATGAGATATATATAAAAAGTACAACTTGTGAAATACTGAAATGTTGACAAAATCTTCTTGGACGCATGTTTTATTGAAGTAAACCCCAGTCGGTCCTCATAAAATAATAGCACTTATACCGTGTATTGGTCAAACTCACCGATGTATACTATTGGATCTCTAAAAGGTTTACGTTTTGTATTGTTGAATTAGCCGAATGGCATTTTAGAAAATTGGAAATGTAACTAAAGACCCTAACCTGTCCAAGCAATCCTAGGTCCATAACACGTTATCTTAGGCCTAATATATGGTCTACTAGCGTAGGAATGTTTAATTTTAGTTTTTAGCTCTTTCTAAAACTATAAAATTAATTGTACTAAACGTGAACGTGTTTGTGTCCAACACTACATATTGGTACGTTCTACCAATAGTTGTTGTAAGTACCATCATTTTAGGAGTCTGGGTTCCATACTATCTGCAAGCGTGTCATCCATGCGGAGCGTCAAGATATTTACTGTAGGCTGCGGCGTTGGGTTGTATCTGATGTCCACACATGTGGACATTACTGTGATTGTCTGCCGTAGCGTGTGGAGCAGTGTTGAGTATGGTCCCTCATTCAATATCACAACAGCTTCTGGATTGAAGCAAAAGCTAACGCAAACCCGCCTTGTCGAGTCTGGGTTACCCTACCACATGTAGGCAAAGATGACATTTATACAGCCATTCTTACAAGTATCGCGTATAAGTCCGCCATACAGTTTTGTCTTCCGTCAGTTACTTCAGCGTTAGAGTTCAGCATACACTGAAATTGTTAACGTCTTCCAACCGTCAGTACACAAAAGCCTGGTTTAACAACACAATGCAACATTGTTAGTGCTTTGGGAAGTTCTGAATAAAGTTAGCAACCAAAATCAACTGATCTTTTATCACACAAGGAACAAATTGTCCTTCATGTTTCGTAATTTAAGGCAGTGCAATGTGATATGTCTCATATCCTGCTAAAATATAATGATGTTCCTAAAGATGTTCTCATAATGATGGTAAGTTTATAATACGTCTCCTTTCCCTTTCGCTCTCTTTCTTCCTTTTCTCTTCTCTCTTATCTCTCTCTCTCTCTCTCTCTCTCTCTCTCTCTCTCTCTCTCTCTCTCTCTCTCTCTCTCTCTCTCTCTCTCTCTCTCTCTCTCTCTTCTTCCCTAGAAGTACTTAGGAAACGCAGCCTTCCGTACAGCCGCGACTCTAATATTACAAACCTTTAACAAAGGTGCTTCTAATTTCAATTAACAGTTTCAGTGGCAGCCATTGTGCGGAGTGCTTGGGGTGAGAGGAGAGCAGTTTACTACCGACACTTCTTATCAATACAACATCACTCATTAATAACGACTTCACTGGCTTATAATTCAGTGTTGTTGGTGTATATGTTGAGTTAATAACTAATATTAACAGTAACACTATAATAATAAAAAAAAAGAGTTATAATATTAATGAGAAAGAAGTAATGATATGAGACCAAAACTTACAGTAATCTATCGGCTCTGAAATAAACACAATACAGTATTATTAAACATGAGCCAAAGTTCTTGACAAATATACATCAAAATATATATTTCTATTAAAACGCATGAATATTGTCATTAATGATCACCAGATATGCCTGTGTCACAACATCTGTCTCTTAGTTTCTAAAAATTTACTTGTCCAAACTTTACTGTGCGATACGCGTGCTCCTTGATAACTATTTGGCATCTTTAATAACGTAGAGACCATATTTCTCAGTCTGAAATGTGAGAGCTTAAACTGGCAAGGCTACTCCTCACTGCTGAATGTCATGTCATTATGGATAGTAACGTCCAGTCACCTTGTTTATCATGTTATAACATTATTACATTGCGTGTGTGGTGTAAAATACATAAATGTATTATCCCTGATTCTATATTGTTTATATTATTGTCCTGAATTTAGTACAAAGCACTAAATAGCGCACCATGGCAATTTGTGTATCTCATAATATACATAGGATACGTGTATAGTATCAACAAAGTGGTGGGTTTGGAAGCCTTCATGAACACACAACCGCCCAGGTAAAGGACCAAATGTTGGACATCTTTGAATGAATAGAAAACCTCATTAATACAGTTTTTGGCCTTATTAAGGATTATAAAAGCTTTCTATAATTTGCAATACCTTATTCAGTATTCCTAGAGAATGTATTGTCTTGCGTTAAGAAGTTATAACGTGGCCTTGCATGTCTTTACACATTCATTATATTTGGAATGGGCTCCATATAATGTGTTGACTCCGAGGCCTGCACCGCCGGGTGAGTGTTGGGACGCCCGCTCTCTCTAGCACTCCCATGTAAACACTTGCCAAAATAGAGCTGCCCAAGACGTTCTCTATTTTCCAAAGAGAGGTATGTATAGTCTTGGGGACCAGTTAACTTTAGAGAGAAAGAGAGAGAGTTGTCGAGTGAGAGTCTCACTTTCTATTTTGCTCTGATGAAGGCGAATTGAGCCGAAAAGGCGTTCAGCATTCTCTAATTCTTCACATGTGGTTTTTCCGCATACTTGGAGAGGTGTGTTTGTGATCATTGTTGCGCATATATAATATATATATATATATATATATATATATATATATATATATATATATATATATATATATATATATATATATATATATATATATATATATATATTTATATATATATGTTTACGCTTTAATAATGTGTGTATTTACGCTTTAATAAATTAAGTAGGGATATCTTCACACCTCAAGGCATTGTGCTTGACCTCATTAGGAACTATCAATGATCAAGAGGCTGGCCTAAACATCGAAGTGTTCCCGTGTAACGATCTCTTCGTTGGACTCTCCGTTTTCTATCTTTGGTTGACGGAGGAACTGATGACGCCGTGCCGTCTCGCTTCGTGTATTCTGCAGTCTCCGTGCTTCAGCTGCTGCACTCCGACTTGATCCACTGCGCACAGATCCATGCCTGCCGGAGGACTGGGAGTAGTGGCGTTGCTGTGAACGCTTGACGGCAGCCGTAGCAGTGTCAATGGTCTCACTGCGACGAACGCGGCGTGAAGGTCGGGGCCGTCGAGGCTCGCGGAAAGAACCGCCACTGGTGGCACGACTGGATATTCCAGTTACGTCTCGAGACTCCCAGCTTTCCTGTGATATTTCTAACAAGTTGAGCGCCAGGTGATCAGACGTGGAGGTCTGTTTGTCCACCTTAATGCAAGACAGACCTGAAGGACCAGCGACTTCTGGGTCTCGCTCGAGGAGTGGGCTGGAGGCCGAGGGTTCGTCGAAGTCTGTACGCGTGTTGCTGGGTGAGCGGCTCTGATCACGGACGGCCAGAGTTACGGAGCATTGCGGCAGGTGAAGGTCCATGGCCAGAGACGCTTCACTGCCAGCATGATGCACTCCCGTGGCTGAGGCACCCAACTCCAAGTCTTCATCACCGCGCTCACCGATGAAAGCGGAGTAGACAGTGTTGTAGACGTCCCGCACGGCCGGGTTGTCAACGGACATGGCCTGGCGAGGGAGACTGTTGGGGGTGAGGCGCCCGCGTGGGCTTTGTGGTGGGTTGGTGGGCCGCGCCGCCACCTTCAACACCCGGGCGGCTCGTTCACTCTCCGCTCCCCCTGCTGGAAGGGACGCACGAGGGACGGCGCAGACGGACACTTAACCAGTTGAGGGCGCGAGCCACGGGAGTCGTAGTACTCCGCGGCTGAGTCCAAGCTGGTCTGTAGGTTCTTGGAGAACTGTATGAAAGCAAAGGTCATCGCACGACGGGAGAGTTCGCGACCATTCTGCTGCCGCATCAGCTCTGACCCGTAGAGTCCCAGCGTCTCCCACTTGGTCTGGCACGACGAGTGTCGCACGCTGGCGTCCTCGTCGTTGCCCTTCCGCTCCGGAAACGTCTTGCGGAACCTGGCTGGCACGATCTTTGCCGCACTGTCGCGGGCTTCAAAGGTCATCACACAGGCAGCCACAATGACGAACCCTGCAAGTACAAGACATGCTTAGACCAGGCTCTTCACAGCACACTCACATTAATGAGTCCACAGCCTCCTAATCTCTGGAACCTGCTTGTGAATGGTAAAGTTTATACTTGGTTAAACAAATTTGGTGTTTACATCATAGTGCCAAGGAGAAGGTGCCTCTGATGGTACACACGGACCTGGAGGGCCGACGTGGGAGGAAACATATCTTAAGTAAAAATTTATTTATATAAGTCTAGATGCTCGAGAGAGAGAATTACAATTTAATACACACGTCACATCTCTGATAACCTGTTATGAAAGACAAATATCCTTAACCTGCAGAGAACCACCAAGGCGAGAGTAAACTTTACCAGGAGACACTGCTTCACACTACAAGTGCGATCAGGAGACACTGCTTCACGCTTCAAGTGTGACATAGACAACTCGTATTCACGATGGTTCGATAAAAGCTCGTTTTCTCAGTGTCAAAACCGTATATATATCGTTAGAATAATTCACTGTTTCGGGGAACAAGAAACCAGAGTGTATTCATACACGATTGACATTGATCAAGTTCCTCCTCTTCTCCAAGGGTCGAATTACTGACCCCGCCCAGGATGCAACCCCACAACAAGCTAACGAACGCTTGAGTATCTACTTACTGCTAGGTGAACAAAGGCATTAAGTAAAAGTAAATGTGCCCAATCATTTCTGTCCCGCCCAGGAGTCGAACTCGGAATTCTCGACTGTGTGTCGAGAACGAACTCGACTGTACTACCGAGACGCTTAAAGGTATTAGCTTAGGTTATGCTGAATTAGGCTCGATTGGGTTGGGTTTAGTAAGGTTAGGTTGGGTTTAGTAAGGTTAGGCTGGGTTTAGTAAGGTTAGGCTGGGTTTAGTAAGGTTAGGTTGGGTTTAGTAAGATTGGGTTGGGTTTAGTAAGGTTGGGTTGGATTTAGTAAGGTTAGGTTGGGTTTATTAAGGTTAGGTTGGGTTTAGTAAGGTCAGGTTGGCTTTAGTAAGATTAGGTTGGGTTTAGTAAGGTTAGGTTGGGTTTAGTAAAGTCAGGTTGGGTTTAGTAAGGTTTAGTAATGTCTCTGTGGCTCATTTGGGTACTCAGTTTCCACCTGTGTCCTCTAGTGGGTGTGTCCCTTGTGGTAAATAAACTGTCTTTATCTACCCTATCAACTCCTCAGAGAATCTTGTATGTGGTGATCATGTCCCCTCAAACTCTTCTGTCTCCCAGTGACGTGAGGTTTAATTCCAGTAGACTCTCCTCTTAGCGCATGTTCCGGCACTAGTCTGGTGGCAAACCTCTGAACCTTCTCCAATTTAGTCTTATGCTTAACTAGATATGGACTCCATGCTGGAGCTGTATTCTTCACGCTTGGTCTGACATATGTAGGATATAAGGTTCAGAATGATTCCTTACACAAGTTTCTAAAGATCGCTCTTATGTTGCCCATAAGGGACATAACTGGCAAACCCCTCACAGTGTTCAAGAGAGAACTGGATAAGCACCTCCAAAGGATACCTGATCAACCAGGCTGTGACTCATACGTCAGGCTGCGAGCAGCCGCGTCAAACAGCCTGGTTGATCAGTCCAGCAACCAGGAGGCCTGGTCGACGACCGGGCCGCGGGGACGCTAAGCCCCGGAAGCACCTCAAGGTAACCTCAAGGTAAGGTAGCCCAACCTGGCATATGCCACTGATGATCTCCTCTTGATGAGGGCTTCAGGGGACAGGTCTGGCATGATATCAACCCCCAGATCTTTCTTACCTTCTGATTTTTTAAGAATTTCTTCTCCCAAATGGTACCTTGTATCCGGCCTCCTGCTCCCTATACCTACCTTCATTACTTTATATTTTCTCAGGTTAAACTCTATCAGCCATTTGTTGGACCATTCCTGCAGCTTGTCTAGGTCATCTTAAAGCCTCAAGCTGTCCTCCTCTGTCTTAATCCTTCTCACAATTTTGGCGTCGTCAGGAAACATTGAGAGGAATGAGTCTATACCCTCCGGGAGATCATTCGCGTATCAGAACATTATAGGTCCAAGTACAGAACCCTATGTAACTCCACTGGTGACTTCACGCCAATCTGAGGTCTCACCCTCACTGTAACTCTCTGCTTCTGTTCTTCCTCTTTGTCATTCTCTGTGACATGAATGAAGAACACGTTTTCACGGTAATAGTTAACAAATGGAATGCATTAGGCAGTGATGTGGTGGAGGCTGACTCCATACACAGTTTCAATGTAGATATGATAGAGCCCAGTAGGCTCACGAACCTGTACACCTGTTGATTGTTGGTTGAGAGACGGGACCAAAGAGCCAGAGCTCAACCCCTACAAGCCCAACTAGGCAAGTACGTATAAAGAAGCAGCTAGGAGAGCCACAGGCAGCTAGGAGAGCCACAGGCAGCGAGGAGAGCCACAGGCAGCGAGGAGAGCCACAAGCAGCGAGGAGAGCCACAGGCAGCTAGGAGAGCCACAGGCAGCGAGGAGAGCCACAGGCAGCGAGGAGAGCCACAGGCAGCGAGGAGAGCCACAAGCAGCGAGGAGAGCCACAGGCAGCTAGGAGAGCCACAGGCAGCGAGGAGAGCCACAGGCAGCTAGGAGAGCCACAGGCAGCGAGGAGAGCCACAGGCAGCGAGGAGAGCCACAGGCAGCGAGGAGAGCCACAAGCAGCGAGGAGAGCCACAGGCAGCTAGGAGCCACAGGCAGCGAGGAGAGCCACAGGCAGCTAGGAGAGCCACAGGCAGCGAGGAGAGCCACAGGCAGCGAGGAGAGCCACAGGCAGCGAGGAGAGCCACAAGCAGCGATGAGAGCCACAGGCAGCTAGGAGAGCCACAGGCAGGTGCAGAGAGCCAGGCTCCTACGGGCCACCGCCGACACTCTCCTCACAAGTTTACTAATTAACGCAGAGATAATATGCTGAGTGGATAATGTATGAGAGTGTGTGTGTGTGTACCTGTTTGTTGCTTCGGCAGGAAGTGGAGAACACGAGAGAGAGAGAGAGAGAGAGGGAGAGAAGAGAGAGGAGAGAGAGAGAGGAGAGAGAGAGAGAGGAGAGAGAGAGAGAGAGAGAGAGGAGAAACACAAACAGAGAGAGACATAGAAAAACA
>WNGS01158745.1:9850485-9873234 GCA_020271785.1 Procambarus virginalis | reverse complement strand
TTAGTAAGATTGGGTTGGGTTTAGTAAGGTTAGGTTGGGTTAGTAAGGTCAGGTTGGGTTTAGTAAGATTAGGTTGGGTTTAGTAAGGTTAGGTTGGGTTTTAGTAAGGTTCAGGTGGGTTTAGTAGATTAGGTTGGTTTAGTAAGATTAGGTTGGGTTGTAAGGTTAGGTTGGGTTTAGTAAAGTCAGTTGGGTTTATTAGGTTAGTTGGGTTTATTAAGGTTAGGTGGGTTTAGTAAGGTTAGTTGGGTTAGTAGGTTAGGTGGGTTAGTAAGGTTAGGTTTGGGTTTAGTAAAGTCAGGTGGGTTTAGTAAGGTTAGGTTGGTTTAGTAAGGTTAGGTTGGGTTTAGTATTAGTTGGTTTTGTAAGGTTAGGTGGGTTTAGTAAGGTTAGGTTGGGTTTAGTAAGGTTTAGTAATGTCTCTGTGGCTCATTTGGGTACTCAGTTTCCACCTGTGTCCTCTAGTGGGTGTGTCCCTTGTGGTAAATAAACTGTCTTTATCTACCCTATCAACTCCTCAGAGAATCTTGTATGTGGTGATCATGTCCCCTCAAACCTCTTCTGTCTCCCAGTGACGTGAGGTTCAATTCCCGTAGTCTCCCTCTTAGCGCATGTTCCTGCACTAGTCTGGTGGCCAACCTCTGAACCTTCTCCAATTTAGTCTTATGCTTAACTAGATATGGACTCCATGCTGGAGCTGTTTCTTCACGCTTGGTCTGACATATGTAGGATATAAGGTTCAGAATGATTCCTTACACAAGTTTCTAAAGATCGCTCTTATGTCCCATAAGGACATAACTGGCAAACCCCTCACAGTGTTCAAGAGAGAACTGGATAAGCACCTCCAAAGGATACCTGATCACCAGGCTGTGACTCATACGTCAGGCTGCGAGCAGCCACGTCAAACAGCCTGGTTGATCAATCCAGCAACCAGGAGGCCTGGTCGACGACCGGGCCGCGGGGACGCTAAGCCCCGGAGCACCTCAAGTAACCTCAAGGTAAGGTAGCCAACCTGGCATATGCCACTGATGATATCCTCTTGATGAGGGCTTCAGGGGACAGGTCTGGCATGATTCAACCCCCAGATCTTTCTTACCTTCTGACTTTTTAAGAATTTCTCTCCCAAATGGTACCTTGTATCGGGCCTCCTGCTCCCTATACCTACCTTCATTACTTTATATTTTCTCAGGTTAAACTCTATCAGCCATTTGTTGGACCATTCCTGCAGCTTGTCTAGGTCATCTTAAAGCCTCAAGCTGTCCTCCTCTGTCTTAATCCTTCTCACACTTTGGCTCGTCAGGAAACATTGAGAGGAATGAGTCTATACCTCCGGGAGATCATTCGCGTATCAGAACATTATAGGTCCAGTACAGAACCCTATGTAACTCCACTGGTGACTTCACGCCAATCTGAGGTCTCATCCCTCACTGTAACTCTCTGCTTCCTGTTCTTCTTCCTCTTGACATTCTCTGTGACATGAATGAAGAACACGTTTTCACCGTAATAGTTAACAAATGGAATGCACTAGGCAGTGATGTGGTGGAGGCTGACTCCATACACAGTTCATGTTAGATATGATAGAGCCCAGTAGGCTCACGAACCTGTACACCATTGTGATTGTTGGTTGAGAGACGGACCAGAGCCAGAGCTCAACCCTACAAGCCAACTAGAAGTACGTATAAAGAAGCAGCGAGGAGAGCACAAGCAGCGAGAGGAGAGCCACAGACAGGTGCAGAGAGCCAGGCTCCTACGGCCACCGCCGACACTCTCCTCACAAGTTTACTAATAACGCAGAGATATATGCTGAGTGGATAATGTATGAGAGTGTGTGTGTGTACCCTGTTTGTTGCTTCGCAGGAAGTGGAGAACACGAAGAGAGAGAGAGAGAGAGAGAGAGAGAAGAGAGAGAGAGAAGGGAGGAGAGAGAGAGAGAGAGAGAGAGAGAGAGAGGAGAGAGAGAGAGATAAATCACAAACAGAGAGAGACAGACAAACACAAACAGAGAGAGACATAGAACCACAGAGAGAGACAGAGACAAATATAAGGAGGTGGAGAAGAATAAGAGAGAGAAAAAAAGTACATAGATAACGAACGATACAAAGGTAAAGCATGTACATCATTTTCTATTTAAGAATGTCCCTTTAGCAGTTCTGAAGGAATATGTTATTGAATTATTTATGTAACTGTGTCTGCTGTGCTCCAGCGCCTCCCCCCCCCCCCCTGACACTAGCTGCTCCTGGATTCAATACTCAAGACGGACAGAGGAGAAAGAGGAATCAATTCCGTCTAAAATGATGAAATTATAACTATTCCCTAGTTCCAAAAATATCAACAAACAATAGAAGAAGTTGCGAGAAACATAAGTAACCCTTGTTACTGTGTGCTCCCCAGCGGCCACTTCTTTATTGTTACTGTGTGCTCCCCAGCGGCCACTTCTTTATGTTACTGTGTGCTCCCCAGCGGCCACTTCTTTATTGTTACTGTGTGCTCCCAGCGGCCACTTCTTTATTGTTACTGTGTACTCCCCAGCGCACTTCTTTATTGTTACTGTGTGCTCCCCAGCGGCCACTTCTTTATTGTTACTGTGTACTCCCCAGCGGCCACTTCTTTTTGTTACTGTGTGCTCCCCAGCGGCCACTTCTTTATTGACTTTACTACACAACCATATTTGACTTTACTCTCGTACGGTTTAGCGAATCTTTTTACTATTTAATGTTCAGAAAAGTTTGGCACAAAAGTTTTCTTATTAAAGTAGTAGTTTCATTATTCTCAGTAACTTCTCTCATTTCCTGGAGTCGTTCCGTGGTTGCTGGGAGCTTGTGAGGTGTCTCACCGTCCCGGAGCACCTCGGGCACCCACGCTTCCTCATTCCTTACTACGTTGAGTTTACATTTTTCACTCATTAAATATTCATAAGGAAACGACACCAATCTTCACCACAACATCTCTTAAATATTTCAGCCAAGAACGTCGCCATGGCTCCAGCACCGCCCTGCACAGTCTGACAATACAACACAACATTTGTGATGTCACAATATTAATTGACAACTACTACACGTTTCCAGTGACAATCGTCCATAGGTTTAAAGGATACGCCACATTCGACAATTAACATCTACCAGTGACATACAAGACAACACAGCTGATAAATGTACTCTTGTTACGCTAGCTACGACAGTCACATCACAACTCAGCATTTTTCGTGTCATACCCAGCATGATGGACTGCCAGGGAACGTTTTATTTATGTTAAGATGAATAAACTTATGGAATGAGGTTGATATTAGGCTGTGTCTGCATTTTTGTGAATTATTTTGGTAAAACAAGATGGCGCCTGGTCTAACTCAATCGTCATATCTGTCGACAATGCTTTACAGGCCACGTGACCAAGTATAACAATTGGAAAAAGACTTTTGAGATCATGCATCACTGAGCAGCCCGTCCTCCTAAGATTTCCCAACGTCAAGAAACTGTCGTACTAAAGCACCCTTATCCTAACGTACCAGAGGACCCAAAACAGAAATTGGGACAGTATGTCAATTTCGCGAGCCGCTGCCATTTTCTAGTACGACAATTTTTGGCCTTGGGAGAAGTATACATCAAAATGCGACGTTCTATTAGGAGGACGGACTGCACTGAGACTGCTCGTGATTCATCCCGTCCTCCAAATAGAACGTCGCATTTTGACGTATACTCTACCTAAGGCCAAATATTATCGTACTAGAAAATGGCAGCGGCTCGCGATATTGACATACTGTCCCGTTTTCTGTTTTGGGTCCTCTGGTACGTTAGGATAAGGGCACTTTAGTACGATGGTTTCTTGACGTTTGTAATTGACGTTTGAATTGTACAACCTGCTACTCCAGATTTCAGGGAGGAATGGAAGGACGATCTTTGGAATCATTACCTAAGTAGACAGGATAAATCAGTTATCAAATACATCTACATTTATTCTAATTTATCTCAAAAGATTAATCTCGGAAAAGTCAAGATGACTTCCAGTATTCCACCAGCAGCTGAAACAGGAAATAGAAGGACACGCATGAGTCTACAAAATCACTTAACTGATGGACAAATGTTAAAAGATAGCTGGTCAACCATTTCCTGATTATATAATTCTGGATACAAGAGTTAAAGCTGCTGTGGCTAAATTTGAACAGATCAAATACCTTTCCGAGAATTCTTTAGCATAAATGGCTAAAACAGATCTAAGTAAAGATGAACATCAAGATATCATAGCTGAATCAGCTATCTATGAGGATACAATTCAGGGTCAACTAGACCCTTTTCTCAAATTAGTATCACAAGCAGTAGGCCAGCCAAATATGAGCTTATCCAATCAGGTTGATGCCTCAACTGTCTTACATACTGAAGCCACCACAAAATTCCTAACAGAAAAGGGAAGTAAATGAGCAGATCCTATGATCGATTCCGACCACATGGGGGGGGGGAATATTGGAGTTTTGATAGGAGTTGACTACTATTACCGATTCATCTTGGGGATCTGAAAAATTCACGGATATGAATTTACTCCAATCAGCAAGAGGCTTATTGATGTCAGGACCTGTACCAATATTTGAACCTTCAATTCCTGAAAAATTGCACCATGCTGAGACTGTAATTGTAGCCTGGCTCTAGGCTACATAGTTTTAGGCTACATAGTTCTAGGCTACATAGTTCTAGCTACATAGTTGATAGTTTTTAATTGTATCTCTAAATCTGGACCTCAAACAAAGAGTCTAAATGATTGCCTGCAAACAGGCCCAAGTTTGACACAAAAGTTGTATAACATACTATTGAAGTTTAGACTTAACAAATATGCTTACACAGCTGATATCAGCAAAGTTTTTCTAAGAACTGGCTTACAGGAAGAAGATAGAGACTTCACTAAGTTTTTATGGGTAGAGGACCCAGATGAAAATAGTCCCATTGTGACTTACAGGTTCTCTTCTGTTATATTTGGGGCAACATATAGCGAATTCCTGTTTCAGGCAACTCTAGATACTCATCTACAAAGATCATCCAGTCCCTATAAGACTGAAATCAATCAAATCTATACGTAGATAATTTTCAAGGGACAGTTAACAGTACGATTGAACTGTTACAATTATATCAAGAGGCCAACAAAGAACTGCAACGTGCCACTACAGTCATGAGCCTCAAATAATGCAACACTGAATAATCAAATCAAGAGAGATAACCCTAGATATCTTGTACGTCAAGCTAAAAAAGTACTAGGTATGGGATGGGATCTCATCTCAAGATATCATATCAATCAAATCAGTACCAGTAAACCATTGCATTATAACAAAATGGGATTTGCTTTCACAGGTTGGCAAAGTATTTGACCCAATTGGTCTATTAAACCCTTTAAAAATTAAATGGTATTTATTGATGCAAGAAGCTAGGAAGACTAAAGTTAGTTGGGATGATCTACTACCGCCCCAGTTACAAAAAGCATGGATGGAGATAGCTCACAAACAGACTTTAGTTGAACAAATAATCTTTCCACGACACATAGTCGAGAGAAATAATGAAGTGACACTACATGTATTCGTAGACTCGTCAGCCAGAGCTTTCGGAGCCTGAGCTTACTTAGTGACTTCCCAGCAATCATATCTAATCACCTCTAAGGCCAGAGTCGCTCCATTGAAGAAGACTTTGCCTCAGATGTAACCACATTGCTTACAGGCATACGCTTAGTAGTGCATAGCAAGCATATGCTTAGTAGCGCATATCAAGCAGATCGTGTCTACCATGAACATCAAAGATGTTATATGGTCTGACAATGAAGCGCTCTTGCAATAGGTACAGAACGACAACTGTTAAATCCCATATGTAAGAAATCGCGTCTCAGAAAAAAGGAATTTTTTCTGCAGGCTTTCAATTGTTGCATGTACCAACTAAAGATAATCCAGCTGATCTCTGATCAAGAGAGATGATGTTTAAACAGTTAGCAAAGGCAGATATTTGGTTTCATGGGCCTCGATGGTTAGTGAATGGTAGTTGGCCAGAACAAAAGCCACAGGTCATAGTAACCTAGTGGAGCACTGGCGTACTGGTGGAGTGACCTCAGTGTTGTGAAGGTCAACGACCTCACAGTGCCATCACTGGTGGCACTGGCGGAGTGGCCTCAGGGCCGTGCTGAGCCCAGTAGTAATGGGGCGGTAAAACTGATGGACGATGTGGTTCATGGGGCACTATACTGCCATCCCGGGCGTCGACACCTCGCGCCTCTCGCCCCATCAACCCAAATACAAAACCGATACACTTAATTATGCTAATTTCAGTACATGGCGAATATTTACCACTCTTTTCATTGCCTTGATTTGATAATGTAATAACGAAATAACTTAATTTAATATAAATGTATAAAGATTGTTAAAGATTTATTTTTTGTTGAAACGGCGCATAATACCAACAGCAGGATGGCGGTGAGAGTTATGTTAAGACTATTGATGAAGTAAACTTTGGCTAGATGATGCCATTTGCTTACTGTCCCGAGAGTGACGTAGTGTTTCTTCACATCCCAGTAGCTCACATTAGCTATTTTCCATAACTCTGGCACTTGTTTGTAGAGTAGTTGAGAAGCATTGTCGGGAGGTAGCAGAGTGCCTCTACCTCCTGCTTCAGGATCTGTGCTGAGAGTTCACTTGGTCCGTGAGCACCTGCTTTGTGTAACGCCTCCAGGGGTCACCCCACCTTGCTCTCCGTCATCTTTATTTCACTCAGGCTCTATTTGAGGCCCCTTAGGCTGTGTGTGTGCTCACATAGTTGTGCTCGCGGGGGTTGAGCTCTGGCTCTTTGGTCCCGCCTCTCAACTGTCAATCAATTGGTGTACAGATTCCTGAGCCTACTGGGCTCTATCATATCTGCATTTGAAACTGTGTATGGAGTCAGCCTCCACCACATCACTTCCTAGTGCATTCCATCTGTTAATTACTCTGACATTGAAAAAGCTCTTTCTAACGTCCCTGAGGCTCATTTGGGTACTCAGTTTCCTCCTGTGTCCCCTTGTTCGCGTCCCAACCGAGTTAAACAGTTTATTTTTGCATACCCTGTCAATTCCTCTGATAATTTTGTAGGTAGGAATCATGTCTCCCCTATCTCTTCTGTCTTCCAGTGTTGCGAGGTTCATTTCCAGTAATCTTTCCTCATAGCTCATTCCTCTTAGCTCAGGGACTAGCCTAGTGGCATACCTCTGAACCTTTTCTTACTTCGTTTTATGTTTGACTGGATGTGGACTTCTCGCTGGAGCCACATATTCCGGTATTGGTCTGACGTATGAGGTATAAAAGGTTCCGAATGATTTCTTACACAAGTTTCTGAAGGCAGTTCTTATGTTGGCCAACCTAGCATATGCCGCTGATTTGATGTGGGCCTCTGGGGACAGGTTCGGTGTGATGTCAACCCCCAGGTCTTTCTCTCTATTTGACTCTTGCAGGATTTCACCTCCCAGATGGTACCTTGTGTTCAGCCTCCTGCTCCCCTCGCCTAGTTTCATTACTCTACACTCTCCTGAGTTAAACTTTAGTAGCCATTTTCTAGACTATTCCTCCAGTTTGTCCAGGTCGGCTTGTAGTCTCTGGCTATCTTCATTATGTGATGATTCTTCTCAACATTTTTTCATCATCAGTAAACATTGAGAGGAATGAGTCTGTACCCTCTGGAAGATCGTTTACATATATCAGAAACAGGATGGGTCCAAGTACAGAGCCCTGTGGGACTCTGCTGGTGGCATAATCTGGCGGTGTGACATAATTTAGCTGGTGGTGTTTGTGTGTGTACTCACCTAGTTGTGCTTGTGGGGGTTGAGCTTCGGCTCTTTGGTCTCGCCTCTCAACTGTCAGTCAACTGGTGTGTGTGTGTGTGTGTGTGTGTGTGTGTGTGTGTGTGTGTGTGTGTGTGTGTGTGTGTGTGTGTGTGTGTGTGTGTGTGTGTGTGTGTGAAACCCTCTAAGAAACTCAGATCTGTACAAGTCAAGACAGTCGTCCACTGACCTCCGAAGCCCATGACGATGGGTCCCACATAGGAGAGCTTGTTGAGGCCAAAGCCTCCATCAGGCGGGAAGACCTTGCCCATGGAGGGCCTGCTGGTGGTGTCGTTGTTGAAGAGGGTGTTGTTGCTGGTGATGATGGTGGTGGTGGTGTTGTTGGTGCTGGTGTCGGAGGAGGAGGAGTCCCGGTGGCCGTGTGCTGGCGTAGGTCGCTGCCTGCCGGGGACGTGCGGAGGCAGCGGCAGGGTGTACGACGACATGTTAACCACCATCGCTGAGCTGCTGCCGCTGCCGTTCCACGACTGCCGCCTCAGCTCCTCCTCCTCGCGTAGTAACCTGTCGACACAAAAATGTTCAGTTCGCGCACTTCACTCACAATTTACGCGGGTTTGACCCCGGACAAACTTTTTAAATTCATGTGACAGTCAGTTATTGACGTGTAAGGGTCCAGAGAGAATATTTAAATAGAATTGTGGTGAGAGCGACACACAGGTGTTCCTGGGGGCCTTGGTCCCTAAACACAGGTGTTCCTGGGGTCCCTGGTCCCTAAACACAGGTGTTCCTGGGGTCCCTGGTCCCTAAACACAGGTGTTCCTGGGGTCCCTGGTCCCTAAACACAGGTGTTCCTGGGGGCCTTGGTCCCTAAACACAGGTGTTCCTGGGGGGCCCTGGTCCCTAAACACAGGTGTTCCTGGGGTCCCTGGTCCCTAAACATAGGTGTTCCTGGGGCCCTGGTCCCTAAACACAGGTGTTCCTGGGGGTCCCTGGTCCCTAAACACAGGTGTTCCTGGGGTCCCTGGTCCCTAAACACAGGTGTTCCTGGGGTCCCTGGTCCCTAAACACAGGTGTTCCTGGCCGTAATATCAGCAGATACATATTGACAAACGCACAGCCTAACGTCATCGTGAAGCGGCTGACAGTACACGCGATACATAGTGTATCATCAGTGAGCTGAGAGGACACATGAGGACACAGGCACACAAGGACACCTTGTGGTCCATTGTGGTCCATTAGGGCCAGAGGACCGGCCGCCCTGCCACCACCCGCGGGCATCACTCATCATATGATTATACCCCCGAGTGGGACAACATTATGACTGACGAATGTATGTGGTTGTGACTCCAAGTGTTGCGACTCCAAGTGTTGCGACTCCAAGTGTTGCGACTCCAAGTGTTGCGACTCCAAGTGTTGTAACTCCAAGTGTGTAATAATGAAGAGCTTTGCCTTAGGAAGATATAGAGGTTTGTTCATGCCCAGAGGGGCTGCCCGGGCATACGCGGGGGAGGGGGGGGGGCTGGCCAGGAATCGTCAGCTTTACCAAGTTACTGAAGAAGTCAAGATCCCGCTATAATAACTTTTCTTATGGCGAGATGCATCATATTCACCACATGATATACATTATGTATACAGTGAGCCCAGAGTGGGTGAGGGAGGGTGGTCGAGTGAGTGAGGGAGGGTGGTGGAGTGGGTGAGATCGAGGACCGGGCCGCGGGGACGTTGAGCCCCGAAATCATGGGCATGTAAGGGGGGGGGTGTAGGCGGGGGCGTGTGGACGCTGGGGGTCCTGGAGACGAAGGATGGTCACGGGGAAAACTTAATTTTTCATCTTGATAACTAGGAACCTAATTAGACGAGGTGGAGGCGGTGTGGGAGCGGGGGAGGGGGTGGAGGTTGGGGAGGAGCTGGGGGAGGTTGAGGGAGGAGGTTGAGGGAGGAGGTTGAGGGAGGAGGTGGGGGAGGCTGAGGTAGGAGGTTGAGGTAGGAGGTGGGGGAGGCTGAGGTAGGAGGTTGAGGTAGGAGGTTGAGGTAGGCGCTGGGGAGGTTGAGGTAGGAGGGGGGGGGAGCACCTCCCCACTCTCCCCCCGCCGCACACCCAGTACGATGTCCAGCCTCTTATATCATTAGAGGCTGAACACTGAGAGCAGCAGCAGCCGCAGCCACCGCAGACGCTGCCGCAGCCACAGCCGCTGCCGCAGCCGGAGTGTAAACCAAAACAAGGCACCAGACGAAGAAACTGTAATGGTTGTGTTAAGTCATTAGGAAGCAGGCGGCGCTCTGCCGCCCCTTCCAAGGATTCAATGGAGCGCTGTAAATTTTGGGTGTTGGGGCGTGCACTGGCTGGCCAAACCATAGAGCCTCTATATCGGGAGCAACTCACAGAGCTGAAGTATCGGCAGAGGGCTTCACCGACCCCAAATAAGGGCCTGGCTGACGTCATCTGGACGCCATTTGAATTTCCGAGTGTACAGCTCTAGGAGCGGGTACTTCTTGCATGTGAGGCATTACACCCTTTTCAAGAACTCTTGTGGTTAGCTTTATGACATTTTAAATAACTATTTAAACTACAAATTCAGTCATGTCGGTAGACAACCATTTCTCAGAGCATGTCCATCCATCCAGCGGTCGACCCCAAAGACGCATTCATCATTATAACATGTTGTTCATTCAAAATGGGAATTTTCTCAAAAGTAATTTAATATTATAATATATTAGCATATTGTGCATATACAGTAATATGTTATGTTAGGTTAGTGTTTAGGTTCTGTTGGCGATTATNAACTTCGTAGCAAGTACCTGGACCTAAGAAATTTAAACACATCACTTCTGCAGCACCTCGATGGAATGCAGCACCAACTAGATGCTCTTGACAATCGCAAAGCTACACTGGAGGATGAACTTTCTACATCCAAGGTTTAGCATGTTATTTCATTACACTTTTATTCATTTTATTTATTTTTTATTTATTATATATATATATATATATATATATATATATATATATATATATATATATATATATATATATATATATATATAATATATATATATATATATATATACATATACCTATACTACAGGAAGGTACATTGAGTTTGTGAGGGTACATAGCATGGTGTTTACATTCTTGTAAAGCCACTATTATGCACAGCGTTTCGGGCAGGTCCTTAATCTAACGGATAATTTTAAGTAGGTAAATTCTAGCAAAATTTTATAAATGTTAACAAGTACATCATAAAAAAAAATGAGAGATTAGTAAGTATATTAAAACACATCGTTGATAGCTCTGATTGATAGCATTGACAGCTTGATTGATAATTTAACAAAGATTAATAGGCACAATACAGCATATTGATAGCACATACAAGACGATGGCAATGATCACAATGGTAAAGTTGTTTGGCTTAGGTACATAAATATTGGAGGATTGGGTAGCACTCAATACAGTGCAAGTTTGAAGCACAAGGTAGGAAACTATAAAGGTCAAATTAGGTACTTTTTGGTTTTGTTTTTGAATGAGGCAAAAATTGGACAGCTTTTCAATTCATTAGGGAGTGAGTTCCATAGATGAGGTCCCTTTATTTGCATAGAGTGTTTACACAGATTAAGTTTGACCCTGGGGATATCAAAGATATATTTATTTCTGGTGTGGTGATTATGGGTCCGATTACATCTGTCCAGGGAGTGTTTCAGAGCAGGGTTTGCATTTATGAACAGGGTTTTGTAAATGTAACTGACACAAGAGAATGTGTGGAATTAGGTCATGTTTAGCATGTTTAGAGATTTAAACAAGGGGGCTGAGTGTTGTCTGAAAGCAGAGTTTGTTATTAATGTGATAGCAGATTTTTGCTGGGTGATGATGAACTTGAGGTGGTTTGCAGTGGTTGAACCCCATGCACAGACACCATAATTAAGATAGGGATAGATTAGTGCATAATATAGTGAGAGGAGAGCAGAGTTAGGTACAGTACATAATATCTGATTTTGGAGAGTATACCAACTGTTTTAGAGACTTTCCTTGTTATGTGTTGTATGTGGGTGCTGAAGTTGAGTCTATTGTCTAGGAATAGGCCAAGACATTTTCCATCATTTTTATTGCTGATGTTAACATTGTCTGTCTGAAGCTAAATTGCATTTGTTGATTTGCTTCCAAATAAGATGTAGTAGGTCTTTTCTATGTTTAGTGTGGGTTTGTTGGGTGACATCCAAATAGGAAAGGTCCTAAGATGCTGCCCTGTGGCACTTCTACGGTTAATGGTAGAGTGGGAGAGGTTATATCATTGATGGCTACACAATGGTGTCTATCACTAAGATAGGATCAAATATAGTCCAGTGCAAGGCCTCGGATTCCATAATGGTGTAGTTGAAGTAAGAGGTAGTTGTGATTAATAGTATCAAAAGGAGGTCATTGATGTATGATCATTGCAGATCATTGATAACTTCAATAATTATTGGTACAATATTCAGATCTTACTATTTTGTTGTAAATTTTTCAGATGATTGTATGTTTTTAATGGGTGAAAGTTACATTTGTAAAAGAGTATCAAATCCATTTTTATGCAAAGCATTATATTGATTTATATTTTCTAATCAAGGTAAAGCAGGAAGCTGTTGGTTTGTATGTGAAGCTTCAGGAGCTGGAGGAAAAGAGATCAGAGATCATTAATGCAAACCAGAAAAGAGGAACACCAAAAGAAGAGCGAGAAAGACTTCTCCTGCAGGTAAAAAAAAAAAAAAAATATAATATATATAATATTACACATATATACAAGAGTTACATTCTTGTAAAGCTTCTAGCATGCATAGCATTTCAGGCTGGTCCTTAATCCTAAATGTCCCCTGGAATACGACCCGCCAAACCGTTTAACAACGGTACCTATTTACTGCTGGGTGAACAGAGGCAAACAGTTAAGAATTGGCACCTAGTCGATCCTTCCCAGCCAGGATACAAACCCAGGCCAAATCACTCACGAAGTGCGGGGTGAGTGTCTTACCACTGTACCACGAGAACTGTATGACTGAAGTATAAATATAAAAAGTCACTTTGGTGATATGTTTCTTTCAAGTTCTAAAGTTTATGTCTTTTCCATACAGAGATGTGATTTATCTTCGTAGCATGCTGCCAACCAATGACAGTCAAGAGTAGTGGCTAGTGGTCTGTTTGGTAGTTGACCCTTAAACTGCGCAACACATCATATGATGTGGTGAGTAATTGCCACGGAATTGTGCACCACATCATATGGTGTGTGGGAGTACCATGCAAGATTTAAAAGTCCTATGGCTACACAGGGCTATTTTGTTGTTATTGTTGCAAAAATTGTCTTTACGTCAACCAACACCTTTGAAGAGTACTGCCTCCTATGGTTTGCCCCTGCTACAAGATACTTCAGACAGCTTGTTTTAATTAGTTGCAGTTCTGGGATCAAACCCAACAGCCCAAGGCACTAAATACTAAATTTTGGTGTGAGAAACCATTTGCTACCCTCTAGATTGCTTATGCAGCTGAGGAGCTAACGACCTTGTGATTGGAGGACCAAGTGAATTGGACTTTGGCGTTTGCTCTCGCCTTCTCTAGTTAAGGAAACAATTATCACATCTTACTCCAACGTGAGGCAGGTTTGTGTTTTGCTAGGTGTCATACTATCACAGTCATGTGAAAAAAAATGGCTTTTCATCATTGTTTACAGTCATTATTCATTCTCAACAGTATTTGTTACACTATATCATTCGTTCTTGTGTTTCGTGTTTATAAAGGCAGTAACAAAAAATACCCTAGGTAAAACAAACGGAATGGGCACACATTTCAACTCGAGGGTAGGGTGGGTTGGTTGGCCACCCACCCGCTGCCACCCACTGCGTTGGTGGTCACCCACGCAGCGTTGTAGTGATGGCACGTGGGGGTATAGAAAGAATGGGTAGATGTTGGTGCACATTTTAAAACAAGTCCCATAATAATCAAACAATTGAATACAGTACAGTATAGTATTTACAAATATTAATTTTGGACAGAATTGTCGTCCTCCCCCAAACTGTGTATTGATTTTAGGATGACATTAATGTTATCCCGCAGCAAAAGTGTTAAGTACTATATTGTTCTTATTTCCAGGTAAAAGAAGACAATGCAGAAATTGCAACAATGGAGCGTCAGATTAGCGAAGTTCAGGAACAAATTAAACAAGTCCAGGATGAGATTCAGCAATTAGATCAGGTAAAGCTACAGTATTAGTTAAAAAGTTAACATCCTTTACATGTGCCTGCAGTTCTATAATAAGGCAGCCATAAGGTGAGTAGGATTACATGAGCCACCACTTTTGACACTTGCTCAAGATATTAGGTTGAGATACAGGTGGAGCAGCAACATTTTTTTTCTTGTCCTTGAATTTAAATACAAAATATGGCTTTAAGCATAGATTACAAATCTTCTAAGGAAACACCCTGGTTGCTTTCTTTGGCATAACTAGCTCTCCTTTGGATATGGCACAAAATCTGCCAGGTCAGAGCAACTGTCATCCTTCATACAATAGGTGACTAGAAAATTCTTAGTCTAGCCCAGAATGGGAACTCATGAATTTACCATTGAAATCCATCTTCAGGAAATGCTTAGGCTCAAATAGACTGGCAAGTAGTGCTCTGTTAATCGCTAGTTTACCACCTGGCTGCTACCCCAACCCACCACGAAGGTAGTGCACAAGTATTGATAAGAGGCACCAGGAAATGTATACCTAACTCTCATTCCAACTTGATAGAAAAGCACAGGCAAGTCAGGAGAATACAGGATTGACAGTGACTTGCTTAGATGGGGGCTTTTGATCTACACAAAGCCTTTTGGAAGCTTTGGGAATGAGAACCACATTCCTAAAGCACCAGTGGTGCAGGGCCACGGAATCCTGGTCAATATTAAGCTTTTGGACAAAAGATGGCCCATCACCACTCGCTGACTATGAAGGTAAAAGACCCAAATTTATCAGTGGGATGCAAATGTGTGGCTTGTTCTCAAAAACTCTTGAAACTGGAAGTCAGCACAGAAAATGGCAGAGAATATCTTGAGGGAGTCGAACCATAAATTGTAGAGATGGGTAAGTCCTCTGTAGACAGTTTCACCACTGTTGAGTATCAACTGAAATAGACTTGCCTTAGAACATGACATCATAATCCAGGGGTTAAAGAACAGGAAACCAGACTGAGAGTTTAGTACCAGCACACTGCACAAGAGACTCTGGCTAAACAACTGCCCCCTCATGATTTAGCCCCTCTCTGAGTAGTGAATCATGCTTGGGAGAGTTAGAGGAGAAAGCAAGGTGTGGGATCACCGATGTTCTTGTGTACGGGTGAGGCACTTTTACTTTGCTGTGGGTTGGGTAGAGCTCGGATGATAAACTAACAATTACCAGAGCAATACTTGCTCATCAATTTGAACCTAAGTACTACAAGTACTACTTGGTGGTAGTTTACAGTTTTTAACGGTAAATAAATTAACTTTCTACATCCTATTCCGAGCTGGAGGGAAACTTCTCCAGTCTCCTTTCTTTTGCTTATGGCCTGCTACATTGAAGATGAGGGTGCACTTGCCTGGCAATTTCTGTGCCATGTCCTAGGGAAAGAGAGACATTGCTTAAGGAGTAGTTTACATTTGGAAAGAGAAAGTACTTGTGCAAAACAAACAAGCAAGTTTAAATACAAAACATAAAATTGTAAATATATAAAGTATATAGGCCTAGTAATATCAGTATGACCTCATTTTCTATAATTACTTGTATGTTTTTTAAAGTGCTGTAGTGTGTATTAATGTATCTTTTAGTGTTAGCTTTTTATTAATTATAGTTTTCTTTTTTAGGAATTGGAGGAGAATCAGAGTGAAAGAAGCCAGAAGTACCGTGAACTACGTAAGAGAGAAGAAACAATGGAACAGTTTCTTGCTACTTTTGATGAAAATAAGGAAGAGGAGCTGAAACGATTAGAAACTCTAGAGAATAATAATGTGTCTTTACTGGAAAAGCTGTCTCGCCATCTTGCCCACTTTAAACATTTGCCAAGGTAAAACTATTCAGTGTGCATCAGAAATACTGTACAAGATTGGGATATTTATAATATTTAAACTAGCTATTTTAGCAGTGTCTTGGCTTACTTTCACCTTTACTGTGGATATCTTTTAATGGTTTACCATTGTTCTTGATGCTAGATCATTGTACTGTATTGTAATACAGCAGAATAGAACCAGTGAAAAGCAGGGGTGCCATAGGCACAATCAGAAAACACTGTATAAACATCAGAGATCCACGGTTGTTCAACATCATCCCAGCGAGTATGAGAAATATTGCAGGAACAACCATGGACATCTTTAAGAGGAAACTAGATAATTTTCTCCAAGGTGTGCCGGACCAACCGGGCTGTGTTGGATATGTGGTCCTGCGGGCCACTCCAAGCAACAGCCTAGTAGACCAAGCTCTCACAGGGGAGTAGAAGAACTCCCAGAACCCCATCAAGCAGGTATCAAGCAAGCAAGCAGGTAGTAAGGCATGGGTGACAAGGCAATTTTTTTTACCAAGAGGGTGAATGAAGTGGTTTGCCCTTACACAAAAAATATCTGCAAAAGAAAAGTTTCCCCACTCAAGGCCATGCTTCTCCTCGACAGTGCTCCTGCTCATCCTCCAGGCTTGGAGGATGCAGTGTTAGATAAATTTAGTTTTGTTACAATAAAGTTCCTTCCTCCTAACACCACTCTTCTAATTCAGCCTATGGACCAGAAAATCATATCCAATTTTAAGAAACTATGAAAGGGCATTTTTCTGGAAATGTTTCAAAGTGACTGATTCCACAAACCTCACCCTCAAAGAGTTCTAGAAAACCATTTTAACATTTGTAGTGCTTTATAACTCATTGACAAAGCCTAGCAAGAAGCGACTCAAAGAACCATGATCTATGGCTGGAGAAAATTGTGGCCTGAATGTGTTCCAGAACTAGACATTAATGGGTTTGAACCTGCTCCTGCAGCCCATCCTCCAAATAGACAGTACATTTTAATACTAAATGTAATAAGTACAATCCTGACTTTTGGCATAGTACATAAATGCACTTAATCGCCAGCATTGCACCAAAATACAAGTATTGTGAATATTAGAGTTTACCTGAAAAGCTGTATAGAAAACCACGCCCAAATCTAACCTTGGGCGTGTAGGAGGACAAGCAATGTAAATGGCATTTATTGCTTCTTAATTACAATTAGTACTCAACCTATAGCTATATTGATATTACAATTTTATAAAACTAATAAAACAAAACTAAAGTATAAATAAATTATAAAGTAACGCGGGATATTTTCAAATTTTGTATAAAATCTCTATTGTTTAATAAAATTGAAAAAGAAATTTTTTATACAGTATTTAATACTTGTGTACAGGTATATACAGTAGAATTGAACACGAAAACTTCAACATAAAAATTTTGAGTGTATTAACAGAAAATGAGGAGAATATATGGGAAGGTAAATGTAACGGCACAATTAAGTGTATTTATGTACTATGCAGACAGTCAGGTATGTTCTTATTACATTTAGTATTAAAACGTACTGTTTATTTGGAGGAAGGGTTGCATCCTGAAGTAAATGTTGTTAAGGAAATTGTTTCTCTGGGCTGGAAATTGGACTTGGGAGTTGGATGGTGCTGATGTGGAGGAGTTTAAGGAGGAACACAGCAAGGAACTGACCACCAAAAAACTCCTAGCCCTTCACAAGGAGCAGCAACAAGAGGCAGCCGAGGAAATTTCTTCAGGGGAGGAGGAGGAGGCAGTGCAGAATGTCCCTTCCTCAACAATTAAGAAGTGGTGTAGACTATGGAAAGAAATGCAAACTTTTGTTGAAACAACTCGCCCAGAGCAAGCTGTAGTAGGCTGTTGCCTTAAACCTTTTTATTGACACTGTGACGCCTCACTACAGACAAGTGTTACATCGTAGGGAAAAACAAGTCTCTATGGACAGGTTTTTAGTGAGAAAAACAAGCAGTGAGCCACAACCAGGTCCTAGTGGTATGCAGGCAAAACATACGAGAGTGAGTACCCCAGAGAAATCATCACTGCCTGATGATATAATGGAAAGGGACTTCCCTTCCAAACACTAACACCTCTCCTCCTCCTCCTCACCATTTTCCATATGCCAATCAATAAAGGTAAGCTATAACTTGTGCATACTATAGTTTTATTTTATATTTTTATATTTACAAGAGTTCTTACATTCTTGTACAGCCACTAATATGCGTAGCATTTCGCGCAAGTCCCTAATCCTACGTCTCCCGAAATATGACCCCACCAAGTGTTTAACAACCAGGTACCCATTTTACTGTTAGGTAAACAGAGGCTACAGTTAAGGATTGATGCCCAGTAAGTCCTCCCTGGCCAGGATATGAACCCAGGACAAAACGCTCGCAAAATGCCAGGCAAGTGTCTTAACCACTACACCACGGGGACTGTGGTACTAAATAGTACTAAAATAGTACTGAATATTTATGTGAATTAGATACAAAATATATTTTGAATATTTAATATTTTTGCGAGTCTGGAACGGATTAATTCAGTTTACATTATTTGTTACGGGAAAATTCGTCTCTGGTTGCGAATTTATGGGTTATGAACCGTCTCTGGGAACGGATTAAATTCGTAAACGGAACGACCACTGTACTATTGGTAGTCTATAATAACTCGATACTATTAAACAATTTAAAAAGATATAAATGTGCTTCCAAGCTCTGAGTGTTATATACATGCCTGTTTTCCTTCTGCTTCCTTCTGATTTGAATGAATTGAGTTGAATTTCTCTGATTGGCTGAATGATTATTTTGGATAATAGCCTTGATCCCTTCAAAAGAACTACTCTGAGCACGTTATTTAACTGCTCTCATTCCATCCCTTCCTACCACTCTTCCTTATGTTTGAGGGGTTGCCTAGCCTTGTCACCACTTGTCATCACAGCCCACCTTGTTTGAGGTGGTTGTGGGCAAGTGAACGTTGGGTCGTTACAGTTACAAGAGTGATGCCACTGAGAACCTGAAACGCTCGAGCATTTTTAGCTGACAGACTACAGGGTCTCTGTTTTTTTTGTGTTGGATAGACTATTTCCAGTGACTCCAAAGCATTTTATCTGACCCTGGAGGGAAGCTATAGGCCCTGTGACACTGGTGCTGTATATACCTTGCTTGACTGAGGTTGAGTTTCTTGTTGGTTCATAGGATGGTCATATACACATTAAAGGAGCTTATTCACAAGCTCAAAGCATATTTTTATGTACAGTATCACATGCTTTCATTGCCAACTATTGAAATATTGTATTTAAGGTATTCAATATGATTATTATTTCCATATACAGTAGAGTAAATTTTAAGATAATGCTTTAAAATTCAGAACAACTTTGAAATAATTAATCTTTCTTGCATGCCTATATACAATATTGTAATTTGATTGTTTGAATTACAGTACTCATGACTTTGATATGATGCGTACCGACTTAGCATTCAAGGAAGGAGAGCTGGAGAAGTCCCGCTACACAGAGCAGGGCTTGAAGCATGAAAACTTAAATCTTCAAGCCAACCTACAGAAGGTAATATTTTACTGAATAAGTTATCACACTGTAATTTTCTCTGCTCATGTTATGATCTTAAACCTATTGGTGACTCTTTTGGCCGATGCAGCTCCACACAGCAGACGTGTAGAGAAATACAAAGATGATAGTAGACTTTATTTGCACAATGAAGTCACATTAACCTGATGTATCAATGAGAAAATCAGTAGGAGCCGTGAGGAGGAGGATGGCTCCTACTGATGGATGATGTCCTCCTCATGACTCCTAGTTATTTTGTTGATAGCTCCAGCTTATTTGTTGATAGCATTTTGTTTGTAATGTCATTATAAAATATGATGTACAGTGTAAGTTTACATTATGTTAGATTTAATAGAGCTATTAAATGTAAAATGTCATCTGCAAATAGTCTACTGTAACTTGGTGTTTCTGTACTGCACTGTGTTTGCAACAGCCAACATTAATTAATATTTTCTACCCATGAAACCTGACCCAGAAGTAATCCTTGTGCTTTACCAGAAATGAAAAGTACAGTAGTCATAAGGAAAATGTTAAGAATTATGCCTACATGAAGTGACTTTAATCTAGCTTTAATTTGCTACAGACTTAATAATATAAAATTGACTGAAATTGTTCAGGAGGAATTTTGTTTAGAAGTGCTTCCTCTGTAATGGTTTTTAAAACAGAGGAATATTATGTAGACATAATCTTGCTGGGTATAGCAGCCCATTGCCCCTCCAATGCAGGCTATTGTGCTGCATTGGAGGAGAAATCAGACATTCAAGCACACTTTGTGTCTAGTTTTACCAGACCACACACTAGAAGGTGAAGGGACGACGATGTTTCGGTCCGTCCTGGTTCATTCTCAAGTCGATTGTGTGAATGAATGAATCTCTCAATCGACTTGAGAATGGTCCAGGACGGACCGAAACGTTGTCGTCCCTTCACTTTCTAGTGTGTGGTTTGGTCAAATTACTTTAGCCACATTATTGTGACTTATCGCCTGCTTTGTGTCTAGTTCATCTTTAGATTCCCTCTCCCTGCAAGCTGCACATTTTGATCTTCTATATTAGTGAAGACTTAGGAAAAGATAAAGTGAGACTAATCTTTGATTCATTTTAGAACACTATCTGATTGACATGTTGACCCCAGTACTGTGTTTCAGAATGTTTCAGCCCATTTCTACCTGTGTTAAAGTTCTCTACCATATCAGTAAAATAATCTGTATTCTACAGTGAGAATGTTATTAATGAGAACTTGTTATAAAATGAAATGGTACTTATTTTACTATCTTGTATGAACTTGTAGAGTGAAGCTCATAACCAAAATAAACTACTTTTGTTTTGGAGCTTAACAATTTGGTTTATACCATAGCCAGAGCATGATGCTTAAATCACATTACCTCATCTTTGGAGTGAAGCTGAATTTTATCAATTAGCTGTCCAGTGTATCGTGTGAATAATGATGCTCATAAACATAAAATTTAGAAGGTAATGAATGAAGCTCAGTGCTGTTTGTACTGTAATGTATATTTTTTTCAGATTGAAGCTCTGGAAACAAAAGTACAGAAAGAGATGATAGATCTAAAAGAAAAACTAGCTCAGATGGAGCTAGAAATTGTAGAATTCTCTGATTTGGATGGCTTGAAAACAAGAGCCGAGGAGAAGCGTAGGCTCCTGGTGCAGGAGAAGGAAGAACTAGATGCCAGGAAAAGCTGTATCTCTCAGAGCTTGCAGGATATTACCAGTGCCATTACTGCACTAAAGGTAATGATGCCCTAAAAACTTCAGTATGTTTCACTTTTAGTTGAAAGTCCCTGCTCTGTAGTTTCCTTGCCTCCTACCATGCTGCAACCAATTCATTAAATGATTTCTTGTAATAGTAGTCCAGTGATGAATTTGTATATAATTGTACTAAGAATATCTTAAGTCATAGTGATTAAAATTTATCAGTCAAGCTAAAAGTAGGTATTTATCTTTTTAAACTTTGCAGAACCAGCTACATGAAAATGAAACCTACACCCAACTGACTAATCTAGAAAAGGAGTGGGCTCACCTTGAGCAAACCAACTTCACTCTTCGGGAGTTTGTTGCACAAAAGAAAAGCCGAATCAAATTTTGTGCCTTATAAAATCAAGCCATGAAACTTGTCAATGAATACAATAGATCCTTGCAAGAAGTGATGCAAAGTGGTGGCTCTCTCATGTGAACTCCTTAATTCTGACAGCATTTTATTACACTTCAAACTTAGCATGCAAGCTGTGGCATGCCAAAATCCAAATTAGGAGCTACACAAACCAAGAGATGTTAATCATTTTTCTTTATGTAATGTATAAATATTGTCTTTATCCAGAATTGAGTGTGACCTATAAGAATAATCTATAAAATCTCACACTGATTCTGTTAAACCAGCTTCTGGGTTGTCACAGCTCCACTGACTTGATGGTAAATCCATTTGGTTTACAACTATTGAGCCAAATGAGCTTGTGAGTCCAGAATCAAGAATGGGATTAATTCTTAAATGTTGTTGTTGTAATCCCTGCACTGGTAGTGAGTAACTTACCCTTGCTTTGGGCCTAGTCCATAATTTATTGTATTTTATATCCTTCACACACACATTATTTTATAATTAATATATAATAATTTGTGATACAATGTGCACTGTACTTTTGCCTGGTAGCAGAATCAATACTGTAATCATTAAATGCACTATACTGTACATTATATGATTTTTCTGCTTTTTTGTACAGTATTGCTAACCCTGTATGGAGTACTGTACTCCTTACGTCTGTACTTTGCTGTTAATTCCTCTAAGAAGGCATCCATCCCTCACTCACCACTGCTGTTACAAAGTCCATCACTATGCATCTAAGCCACTTAAAAATTTTTTTTAAGTGTATGACGAAAAGCATTTAGTTGCCACCTTAGGCAAGGTCCTGCTGTTCCTATGGACAAAAGTATGCACATTGGTATAAAACCAGCGTGAATGTAATGAAACGCCATTTTCTGGGTGAGACCCGGAGGCTTCCCTGAGCTGTCCAGTCTGATATACTAATGTCAGACTTTGGCATCATTCATGGTATGGAGTTCTGAGAGCCTATTGGGGACCACGAGCCAGAACCTGGCCCCCTCAGAGGGCCACCATAGGAGCAGTCTAAGAGCTTGATACCAGATTGAGCAGCTCCCTTTTGATTCTGTAGCCAACATTCTCAAGCAACTGGACTAGAACAATCAAATCTTCCTCAATAAGGTAAGATCTTTATAATAAAATGAGTTATTAGATTTATGGTGACTTCTAATTAACTTCACCTTTCTGTATTGCTAATAAATCTCAGTATCACATTTCTATTATTTACATTCCTTTAAGAAAATAGATTTAGCATAAATTGACTGAAAGCTAAGGGGGAAGCCATT
>WNGS01158745.1:9821375-9847661 GCA_020271785.1 Procambarus virginalis | reverse complement strand
CTAAATATCAAAATATATTACTTTGAAGCCCGTATCAGTAACTAAACAAAAAAATTGGGCTACTCGTATTACAAATTCGCTACTTTCTGACCGTCAGCTCGCTACTTTCAGGAATTTGGATCTGGCAACACTGGAGTGATCCTTCGTGTTGTCATGGCAACCGTCCACAACAACACAAACATTCCAGCTGGTGAGTTTCCAGCACCGATGTTCCCACTCCTGGAAGCCTGCCTTGGAACTGCCTCCTGGAAACCTCCTCGTAGTCTGCTGTCGTGGAGGAGACAACAGTGGTACACAAGTATTGAACTGTTGTTAATTAAAAAGTAAGGACATGACTTCTGTACCTTTCACATACGTAATGAATTAGGCTGTCAAGTTATCACAGTAAGACTTCGAAAATAGATCGTATAGTTCAACTAATTAATTAAAAAATCCTTAACTTAGAAACATGTATATATACAGTATATTATTAGTGTTGTCATTGGTAAATAATATATTTGTTCCGAACCTTAATGGAATCTGACCCATATATCTGTTCCGAACCTTAATGGAATCTGACCCATATATCAATCAGGTCAACCCATGTGTTGCGTTCCCATGTGGTACAGTTGGGTTCATTCTTGACTCACAATGGAGAATTCAAGATTCTAATCCCAGGCGAGACAGAAATGGTTGTGTACATTTCCTATCACCTAATGCATCTGTTCACTTAGCAGTAAATAGGTACCCAGGAGTTAATCCATTTGTTGTGGGGTTGCCTCCTAGGGAGGGTCAATAATTTGACCTTGGGGGAACCTCGATATAAGTGTAACATGTAAACAGTGTACATACTGGCTGCCTGTTCCCTGACACAATGAATTAATTATTGAATTAAAAATAAATGACTACACTCTGTATAAGAAATTAATTGGTGAGCAATTGTTGTAAAAGTCACGATCACTTCATGTGGTTAACAATTTTATTCTAAATTACATTTAAATTACATAAATTTATTACAGTAATCACCATATCAGACATCATAGGGCTGATCTCGTCGAGACTTTTAAAGTACTGTACTGAACAAATTGGAAGCTGTTGATCCGGACTACTTATTTAAAAGCGCCAATGTAATGCGCACAAAGGGTACAGCTTTAAACACAAACGGTAAATGCCAAGACAATTCAGTACTGTACTTCTGTTTAAAATTCAGCTAGGAAAAAATCCTCGGGTATAATGGAAAGGGCCTTTAACAAGCTACCAACTTCCTGCCCCTGTCAAGGCCACTTGAAACGGTGGCTCTCTGGTAAATTCAGGCAATATATTTGACCAAATTCACTACATATACAGTTAAATGGAGGAATGCAGTGATGTTGAGAGGTCCTTGTATATTAATCATACATACTGCAAAGCCTTTCGTAATTTTCAGTGACTGCTCATTGAAGCAGATGGCTGACAGGCTATAACGCAAATATAGAAGGTATAATTCTCTACCTGTGAGGGATGATAGCTAATTGCCAACCCTTTTCTAAACTTTGGAGAACGTAGACGATAGAATACTTTTCCCAGCCACTGACAGCTGTCGGAACCACCTTAATCTCTTGTGCAACTACTGTACCAATTACTACAAATGATGTACACTGTACTGTAATCTATGCCACCACTAGAGATGGGGGGGGGGGATTCTCAGGCAAATACAAGTACAACTGAAGGAAAGAGCCAGAAAGGCATGATTTATATTTATTACAGCATTCCAACATATGAGAAGACATGTTTATTTTCTGTATATCATAATTGTAATTTTTCATTTTGTTTGAGCCTGACTGACTGTTACTTTCAGGATATAGAGGGGACCAGACAAGTCACAAAAGGTAAAGATAAAAAAAGCAAATGTACACAAGATGGACGAAATACCTGTTGATCGTGCTGCTTTGGGAACTTCCTTTGATCAGCGCCCTATCACTGCAGGTAAATAATGAGCAAGATAAGAATCTTGTCCTTTTATTATTTTCGAATAATTTTAATTTGCTGTAAGATAGTTTTCATCAGTATAGTGAGGTCTTGCTTAAAGTGGTCACTTAGTAACAGTAAAACAAACAAAATCCAGTTGGAATACAATCAAAAGCCTGCTATGACGAGGCACTGTCCTCACTCTGCTACTCTCTTATATTAGACATTAAAAGAACATTAACCTCTATTTCATGTCATTTGCTGATTATACCAAAATCACTTTCAAAATTACTTTGGTGTAAGATGGAAAATAAGAATGGAACAAAAAATCACTCGGATGGGTATTGGACGAAAGATGCAAGTGGACCTCTTCACAGCATAGAAATAACGTTCTGTCAAAGATTTTAGGAATAATGATGTCCAAGAAACTTGTATTCACCTAGTTATATTCACCTAGTTGTGGCCCACCTTTCAACTGTTACTAACTACAGTACTAATTTTTTTTCTGCCCCCTCCCCCCCCCACACACACACACACACACACAGGTGTAGATGGGACTCCATGAGCATAGCTCTCATCCTGTAACTACACTTAGGTAATTACACACTATACATACATACATGAGATTTGTGTGCGAGAAGAGAGAGATGCGAGAAACAACTACACGGCAGTGAGGAGAGAGGCAGAAAGAAATTTTGAAAAAGGGATTGCAGACAAATGTAAAACAGAACCAGTTCTATTCTATAAATTCATAAACAACAAATTGCAGGTAAAGGATAATATTCAGAGGTTGAAAATGGGAAATAGATTTACGGAAAATGAAAAGGAAATGTGTGAAACATTAAACGAAAAGTTCCAAACTGTGTTTGTACAAAATGAAATCTTCAGGGAACCAGACACAATATGAATTCCAGAGAACAACATAGAGCACTTAGAGGTGTCTAGAGACGAAGTGGAAAAAATTCTCAAGGAGCTAAGTAAGAACAAAATAGTTGGTCCAGATGGAGTTTCACCATGGGTTCTGAGAGAATGTGCACCCGAGCTCAGCATTCCACTTCAACTGATTTTTCAGGCATCCCTGTGTAAAGGAGTTGTAGCTGATGTGTGGAAAAAAAAGCTAACATCATTCCAATCTACAAAAATGGCAGCAGGGAAGATCTCCTCAATTATAGACCTGTATCATTGACAAGTGTAATAGTCAAAATATTGGAAAAAATAATTAAAACTAAATGGGGAAAAAATAATTAAAACTAAATGGGTAGAAAAACGATATAATATCAGACAGACAGTATGGTTTTCGATCTGGAAGATCATGTGTAAAGAATTTACTGTTTCTACGATCGAGCCACTAGAGAATTTACAGGAAAGAGATGGTTGGGTTGACTGCATCTATTTGGATCTAAAAAAGGCTTTTGACAGAGTTCCACGTAAGAGGTTGTTCTGGAAACTGGAACATATTGGAGGGGTGACAGGTAAGCTTCTAACATGGATGAAAAATTTCCTAACTGATAGAAAAATGAGGGCCGTAATCAGAGGCAATGTATCGGATTGGAGGAATGTTACAAGTGGAGTACCACAGGGTTCAGTTCTTTCACCAGTAATGTTTATTGTCTACATAAACAATCTACCAGATGGAATACAGAATTATATGAACATGTTTGCTGATGATGCTAAGATAATAGGGAAGATAAGAAACCTAGATGATTGTCATGCCCTTCAAGAAGACCTGGACAAAATAATTATACAGTATTTAGCACCACTTGGCAAATGGAATTTAATGTGAATAAATGCCATGTTATGGAATGTAGAATTGGAGAACTTAGACCCCACACAACCTATAAATTATGTGAGAAATCTTTAAAGAATTCTGACAAAGAAAGGGATCTAGAGGTGGTTCTAGATAGAAAACTGTCACCTGAGAACTACATTAAGAACATTGTGTGAGGAGCCTATGCTACACTTTCTAACTTCAGAATTGCTTTTAAATACATGGATGGCGAAATACTAAAGAAATTGTTCACGACTTTTGTTAGACCAAAGCTGGAATATGCAGCAGTTATATGGTGCCCATATCTTAAGAAGCACATCAACAAACTGGAAAGGTGCAAAGACATGCCACTAAGTGGCTCCCAGAACTGAAGGACAAGAACTACGAGGAGAGGTTAGAGGCGTTAAACATGCAAAACTAGAAGATAGAAGAAAAAGAGGCGATATGATCACTACGTACAAAAATAGTAACAGGAATCGATAAAATTGATAGGGAAGAATTCCTGAGACCCGGAACTTCAAGAACAAGAGTTCATAACTTTAAACTAACGAAACAAAGCTGCCGGAGAAATATAAGAAAATTCACTTTTGTAAACAGAGTAGTAGACGGTTGGAACAAGTTAAGTGAGAAGGTGGAGGCGGCCAAAACCGTCAGTAATTTCATAGCGTTGTATGACAGAGTGCTGGGAAAACTGGACACCACGAGCGTAGCTTTCATCCTGTAACAACACTTAGGTAATTACACATACATACACACACACACACACACAAACACACACACACACACCCAGGAAGCAGCCCATAATAGCTGTCTAACTCCCAGGTACCTATTTACTGCTAGGGTAACGGGGCATCAGGGTGAAAGAAACTCTGCCAATTTTGTTTCTGCCATCATCGGGGATCGAACCCAGACCTTAGGATTACGAGTTCAGACCGCTGTCCACTCGGCTATCAGCCCCCCCCCCTGGGATGATGGCTTATGAGATCATAAGAAATGAGGGATGCCACACCAATCACTTGGTGTTTCTCTTGAAATATAATACTGTAATGCTCTCAACTTTGCCTCCTCTTTCAAGTCAAGCTTTATATTTGATATAGAAAGTACAGTACAGTATATACAGATTCTAAAATGCACATAATTCACAGACTGCACATATCATGTGCCTCCTGCCTTGTCTATTCAGTGATTTACTTATGCGTGTTTCAATCCAGCCAATATAACATGTTTAATATTTAAAAGAGAATACAGTATTTTACAAAGTAGATACAGTATTACACATAGAAATCACAATAACGTGATGCATCAAATGAACAAATGGACATTTTGACCATGTCGTAGCTCAGTCGATTAAGGCAGCATCTGGGATGCTCTCGGACGCAGGTTCGAATCCTCGTCACGGCCCTTGTGGATTTGTTCATTAAATACAGTATATTTGTACCAAAGAGAAGATTTTTTTTAAGCATCATAATCATCAGATATGACTAAGTTTACATTTAAGAACAAATTTAAGGAAATTGAATGTAATTTTGTATAAAGTGTACATGAATTAGTCAAGCAGCAGTACCTATGGTCTGATTAGCATTTTGTGCTACCACTTACAGGATGAGTATGAGCATGGAAGCTGCAAATAAAAGAATACATGCAAAGTAAGTGGGAATAACATGTAATAAAATAGAATGATATTGAGTGGTTATGTAGGCAAGAAGGGGTTGATTCATATTAAGGAGATGGACAAGAAGTTGGCTAAAAAGTGAAGATAGATTTGACTATCCACCAAAAAGAGCTAAAATTAGCAATCTTAAACTACATGCATTATGACAAGATTAATTGGTCATAATAATTCAAGTGCAGGTTTTTTATTTATACTTATGTATTCTTTAATATTCTTAAATTTCAAGATTTTGAAGCATGTTAATTATCATTGCATTATTTGCTAGTAATAAAAAATGTAGCCAAATTCGAAACCATCGATAAGGTTAGAAGTAAACACAAAATTATTGTACTACTGTAGGGTCCCAGTAGAACAATTGGGTTCGTTCTCGACACATGATCGAGAATTCTGGGTTCGAATCCCGGGCAGGACAGAAATGGTTGGGCACATTTCCTTTTACCTAATGCTGCTGTTCACCTACCAGCAAGTAGGTACTTACGAGTTAGTCAGCTTGTTGTGGGGTTGCATCCTGGGTGGGGTCAGTAGTTTGACCCTGGTGGTGGGGAGGGAGGATCTCGATAAAAGCCTAACATGTATGAATACACTCTGGGTTCCTGTCCCCCCAACACAGTGAATTATTGAATTAATTAGACTGTATTTAACGTATTATAACCATCAGCAGGTATTCTTATCAAGGAAGTATCATGGTTCTGCTTTGTTGTATTAGTATTCAGTATTTTGCTTTTCTCCATTGTCCATTTGTGAACCATACCTCAAGAGCTCCTTCATGGTCTGACCAACTTACAACCTATTTGTACTGGCACGATGCTATCATCAGTGTGTCAATGAACCAATTGTTAGGAGACACAAAAATATAGTCAATCCAATTAATAAATTGATTCATAATTGACTAATCTTGACTGATGCAGCTCCCAAAGTGCTCTTTGGGAAATATAATTTTGTTGATGTAGAGAATGTTTGCTTTTTAAAGACCTTAAAAATAATTCTCAAATTCTACTTTGACTTCTGTAGGCATATCTGTCTTGGGCCTCTTTCTTTTTAATCAAATCTAGTACACATGCTTTGTGATTAAATTGTATTTTGTGGAAACATTTTATACTCTAAGTGAGGCCTTAAGAAAAAAGTTACTGTATATTAAGGGGAAGAAAATTAACTATGTTTATCCTCAACCCCCAAAAAGTTAGATACAGTATGTATATTCAACCAAATTACCCTGCCCGTGTTCAGATCATTAAATATTATGTATATAAAAGCATTACAAACATTCTCCTGTGCATTCTCTATATTTAGAACTCGGTATACCAATCCTAAAATTAAATGTTTTAAGAGGTTTGCAAAAAGAACTTTGATACAGTACTACACTGGAACCAAATATCTTTGATGTTCCCAGAGTCCATCTGTAGTAAAAGTAGAAATGCTATGTAAATGAAGGATCCTAAATTGCAGAAAATCCTTTCACGTGCAATAAAAATCTGTGTCAACTCGGTTATATATTGTAATGAATGTGAGTGGTATGTTTGAACTGTACAAGCATACTTGCCCATAGAGCTTTTATGTTGACTAAATAAGTCAGGTGACTGTTACTTTTGTCAGCATCATACTTGTAGAATTACAAATATTGTAATGTGCATGCTTTTAAATATTATACAAATCAACTTTTAGTATTTAATATTTTTCTGATATTTATTGTGGAACTGGCTACTGTATAGTATGCATGTGATCAATGTACAGTACATCTTAACTGTACAGTACATATTTAGTTTTAAAACTGGCCTGAAACAGTAGGCATATTTAGGTTCCCAAAGTGTGTTCTTCTATATGCTTATTTCTCATCTCTGCAGAATTCTCCAGTGTAATTTTTTTTTTTTTAATAATATTGTGTTATGTATATATTTCAAGTGTTTTTGTTCTCAGCTTAAGAGGGGGTTTACATAAATTGCTTCAGATTTGGTATACCTAGACCTTAATGTGCTGTGCTATTTTAGAGCTCTACAACCAGCTTTTAATATCTTCAGAATCTTTAATTTTGGTTTAGTGAATATTATTTTCAATCCATATCCTGATAATACGTACATATATCCCATATTTTGTGCTGTAGTACAGTACATACCTAGGGGGGTAATGTTTTCATTATTTTTGAAATATCAGCCCTGGGGGCAGTTTCTTTTACAGATTTATTACATTTTTGTATGGGAAATTTCATATTGATATCTAGACTGAGTTGCTTAACTTTCGAAACCACATGATGTACATATTTAACTACATATTTTTTCAGGGATAATGTTGCTTCATATAGTACAGTACAGATACTTTACAGATAATTTAATTGGCTGCTTCTCTAGTGCTAGGTATATATTAACCCAACAGGAAAGCGCTTAGGAATAGCGGCAGTTGACAGACCAATGACTAAAGGTTCTATGATACCAGGTAATGTTTGTGAATGCCAGTGTGATGTTTTAATGTAAAAGAGAGTGTTAACAATATTCCAAGTCTATAGACGTGAATCAAAAGCACACACTTCTTTACATAACATTTGTGATATACTGCTAAGGCATGCTCATTGTGCTTTAAAATGAGTCTTGCTATTTTATAACTACTGTATATTGTATCCTGAACTTGGCATGTATGGGCAAAATGTGTATGGTATAATTCTTGTTATTCAGTTGCACTATTTGATTACAGTAATCCACTAGTATAATTTTTGTTCTCAGCTTTCACACTTGGCTGATCCTTAAGGCAAGATCTGCACTTATAGGACAGGATCATGTACTACAGTCAGGCAGGATGATATACTTGTCAACCGGAACCACACACAATTTTTCATGCAGACTCTGCAGGGGTAATTATTTGCGCCAGGAAGCCATTTATGCAGCTGAGCGGCATCGCATCACAAATGCAGTTCTGAGTATCATAATTTAACAAAATATTTAAAAATTTACCTACACCAAGTAATTTTATCATCAAATTGTGATAAAATATTTTATATGAAGTAATGAAGATATAATAACAGTGGTCAACAAATACCAGAAAGTAGTGACTGATAACTAATGCTGGAAGAAGTTAAGGCAGTTTGTTACAGTTCTGCTGCAGTGGATGGGGATTTAGCAATAATCTATCCATTCAAGTGGGGCTATACTGCATGCCCTTGCAGAGATGTCTGATAGATTCACTTGTGCACGTATGACAGAATGTTGACCTGTCTGGCTTTTCACAATCCATTTCTGTGGACTCTATAGATGTTGCCTTGGGGAGCACCCGAGTAAATTACTCAGAAAGAAACTTGTATTTACTCAGAGCGATATTTTTAACACACATTATCTACAGTTACTACTAATGAAGTACATGATCATTAATACACTGACATAATATTATGAATTAATATATTATTCATAGTTTCTTGAAATATATATGTACACCAGCAGACCCCAAACCTTTCCTCCATGTTACCATGTCTTATGTTTGGCCTGTCACATCACTGTACAAGAAGCACGACTGTGGATGAGACTGTGGCTTGTGTGTTGTGTGTTGTACCTAAAACATAATTTTTAATACTATTCTCAGTAAGTTTTATTTGTTCACTAATTAAAAATAAAAATCAGTTAAAATCATACAGCAGTGTTTAAAAAAAATGACAGAAAATTTGTGTATGCTTTTTGAGCTTTTCCACTCCGATACTGTACTCATTAAGGCAAGATTATCGAATGTTTACTTGGGCAGAGTGATGCACTGATCCGGTGCAGCAAGGATCTTCTCGAATGTTCCTGTGAGGTTATAGTGATGGTATTGAGACACTGCAAGGAAAGCTCTACACTGTTTGACTTGCTTACAATGTACTTGCCTACAGTACACTTACTTACACTAACAACACTTGCTCTATTCTCTACTTCCTGTGTACAGGAGTCCTAGTAAATGTGTGTAAAAAAGGCTAACATAGTTCTAATCTATAAAAGTGGCAGCAGAACCCTCAATTATAAACTTGTATTATTGACAAGTGTAATAGTCAAAATATTGAAATAAATAATTACTGTAAAACTAAGTGGGTAGAACACCTAGAGAAAAAGGATATAATAAGACAGCATGACTTTTGATCTGGAAAGTCCTGTGTAAAGAATTTACTAAGTTTCTATAATAGCCACAGAGATTTTACAGGAAAGAGATGGTTGGGTTGACTGAATCTATCTGGACCTAAGAAAGGCTTTTGACAGCATTCCACACAAGAAGTTGTTCTGAAAACTGGAACATACATTGAGGAGTGACAGGGAGGCTTCTAACATGGATGAAAATTTTTCTAACGGACAGAAAAATGAGGGCAGTAATCGGAGGCAATGTATCGGATTGAAGAAATGCCATGAGTGGAGTACCACAGGGTTCAGTTCTTACACCGGTTATGTTCATTGTCTACATAAACGACCTACCAGATGGAATACAGAATTACTGTACAGTATATGAACATGATTGCTGATGATACCAAGGTAATAGGGAAGATAAGGAACTTAGATGTTTGTCACGCTTTTCAAGAAGAGCTGGACAAAATAAGTGTATGGAGCACTATTTGGCTTATGATATTTAATGTGAATAAATGCCATGTTATGGAATGGAGAATAGAACATAGATCCCACATAACCTACAAATTATGTGAAAAATCTTTAAAAAATTCTGATAAAGAAAGAGATCTAAGGGTGGTTCTAGATAGTTTTCTACCACCTGAGGACCCCATACAGAATATTGTGCAATGTGTTGGTAAGGATGTTCCCATCTGGCAGTTTTCAGAAATAGGTAAGAAACTAGCAGTTTGGCATGATCACTGCTTGGTGGTTCGAGTGATGCAAACTAGGGCTTGGAAAGGCCAAAAGTGTTCATGGGTGAACTTTCTAATCACTTTGGGCTGGAAACGACTTTTCTTCGGTTCCTCTCTAACACCAATATGAGTTGGTATGGGCATTTGAAAATGAGTGCTACTTTACCAGTGAAGAATGATGGAAGTATATGGAATGGAATGAATGACCTTGAATATTCAAGGAATGACCTTGAATATCTTTAGCCTATCCATTGGGGCCTTTGGTGATCTTGCCTTGAGGAGCATGATGGTATCTTGCTTGGTAGCCTATCATAATCACTCAGTCTGATTATACAGACTTTGAACATTTTGAGAAGAATGCTTCTTGTGTACTGGAAGGATATCAAGTCAAATATAATGCCATTTGTGTGATAGCTTTTATACCTTAATCTGAAACTCCATCACTAGACACTTATGGTTCTCACTCTTTGTGAATGCATGTGTTTGTAAAGTTGTAAACCAGTGCCACACTTAAACCTGAAGTCATTACTATTGCTTTCACATCTAACTATTCTGCTCTTCCTTATATTTTATTTGTGTTTTTATTACTTTAAAAATTATCCTTTGTCCCTTATTTCACTGACACCAGTGCTTGTTCCATGTGACTACATAAACGTTTCCTCCAAGTGACATCATTATAAATGCCTTTTGCTTTATAGGATACGGAGAGGGGGAAAAAAAAGGGCCGATTTGTTTTAAATTTAAGAAATGGATGTTTAATCTCAGTTGCATTAAAGTGATGCACCACAGTGCTTACCTATTGATGACTGTGGGGAAAGTAAGATCTATCTCTTTATGCCCAACATCCTTGAAATACTGAAGTACTGTACTGAAAAAACTTGAAGTGCTGTTTATAGTAAATTTCACATCAATATTATTAACCATTTTACATATTCATGTTGTCTTTGTTCTGTACACTATTGTTAAATGCACACACACTCATATAAGATACAAACTCGTCTCTTGAGTATCCAGTAAGCTAGCTCATACAATTACACGAGTATAACAAATTTATAAGTTTTTAAGATCATACTTATACTGCAGTATTTAAACCCTATTTAAATCCTCCTTCCATATCCCTTCCTAGACTGACCCTGGTTTTTTCAGCTACTGTGGTCTATACATTCCTGTCACCGACTCATACCTGACTATTGTACATATTCATACCACCTTGGCACCTCTCTGTGATCAATTATGCACTACCTTGATGCAGGAGCTTATCAAGTTCAGAATTTTTACTATGATTATTCTTAATGGCATTTTCATCACCCATTTAAAATTTGTCAAGATTTTGTTTACATAACCTAATTAAAAAGTTTTAAATTATACAATATATTTTTTTTTTTTTTTTTTTGCTTGCTTGCTTTTTAACCAAAAAATCTAATGTATGAAAGTTTTAAGAGGTATTTTTCTAAGTGTTTGATTTCTTTATTAAAAGGATCTGCAGAGCGACCTTCGACAAGAGGCGGCAGTGGGTCTAGTCTGAACATGGAAAGGCCCGACACCCGCCAGACTGCCTCATATGGAGACCGTCCAATGACACGTCAAGTAATGTCATGATGTACAATACTGTACAGTATATATATATTAAATATATTTTGACACTAAAAACTTATACTTAACATTATAAAAATGCAATGTAAGCTGTAATGGTTTGGATACAAGCATATTGTACTTAAATTTTTTTTAGCACTACCACAGGCAGTGGCATTGGATTCTGTTGCCAATCACTGGCAACATTTACCTAGTTCATAGGCTCGTTTTGATGGTCAGAGAACCTGGCTGATCACTGTGATTTGGAAACTTTTCTGTGGGGGGCTCCGCCGGCGCCCTGGAGCTATCGGACTGATATATACTATAATGGTCTGGGGCTTCAGTCATATGGAATTCTGCCTACCGGAATCCATGAGCCAGAATCTGGGGTCTTCAGAGAGGTGCAGGGAGCAATGGCCAATGAAAACTCCACTCTTTGAGAGTTTATACATGTCATCCATTGACGGGGGTTATGTGGCCAGAAAGGTAGACATCCCAAAATAAACCCCAACAGGTAGAAAATTGCAAAAAAAAAAATAAAAAAAAATAATGATGCAACAAGCAAAACGTCATTAAACCAGGACCCCCCACCCCTCTGGAGGGGAAGGGGGGGCTACCCCACCCACCTGAGCCAGCCACTCACTCACCAGTTTGTCAACTGAAGCCGACTGGGGCTGATGTCTTCTCTGGCCTCAATTTCCTGTCAGGATTTTGCCTCTGCAGTTGTACCTGCTGTGTGTTGAGCAGTGGCCAGGAGTAAGCTGTACTTCAGGCTGCATGTGCTTAGGGTTCTCTTCCCTAGGCGCCCTGTAAGTACTTTGCTTTGGTCTCAGGGTTATCTTCCCTAGGGCTTTCAGGTTCTCTCTCCCGTAGGGGTTGCTGTTGCTTGGCTCTGACCTCGCCTTGTGGTCTGTGGGGGTCTTGGTGCTATTGTTTGGCCCTGGGTAGCGAGTGTGTGTTGCTGATTGGGGCGTACGGTGCTATCCAGCTCGCATCCTAGCGGCAGCCGTGTGTCTCTCTCTGGTCTCCTGTTATTGTGGTGCTCTTTCCGGGTTTTATTTTAATTTCTTTTCCAGTTCTTTTTCCCTGGTGAAGGGCTACCTGTCTTTCGATTAGGTATGCTTACGTTCCATTTGGTAGTCCTCCCCTAGGCCCCCGAGGTTATACCCTTCACAGCGGTCAGTTTTGCCTGGTAATAAATGGGGATCAACCAGCTTTGCTGTACTGTACCAGTGCCTGGGCTTTCCATAGGACATATCCCTCTGTGGGCCCTGGAAACCCCCATCGGGGTTTAGTGTTTACTAAAGATATGTCTTCGGAGTCCCCTCTCGCTTTGTGCGAGTTTGAAGGTTATTCGTTGCCCTTGTCTCAGGGTGATGATCTTCTTTCTTTTTGCTCGGGACGTGACACTGGTTTTGTCGTACCCGCACGCTGGATAGGCTGGTTGCTACTGAGTTACGGGTTTACTTGGTGGTGCCTTTGAGCACCTCAGTGTGTGCCTTTATGCCCCTGTGCTTCCTCGTGAGGTTGGTTTGGTCCAGTTGCATGTGCAAATCCCCTCCCTTTTGGCTGCTTTATTTGTGGAGGATTTCTGGGGGTAGAGGGCTATCCAGGCTGATACGGATATACATTAGATTTTGGCATCAGTCGGTGAGAATGGAGTTTTAGGCCTACTGGGGACCACGAGCCAGAACCTGGCCCCCTCAGAGAGGCACGAGGAGCAATGGCCTATAGAAACCCCCTGTGTGCTTAGAAGCATTCTATGTCTGCCATCGACTGGGTCAGGCACCCAGAAAGGTAAGCGCCCCAAAACAAACCCCCTATTCTGGTTAAGAAATTGCTATTGAAAGCCGAACTAGTAGACAGAGCTCCCCAAACGAAAAAGAGTAAACGAGCATAACGTCATCACATCGCTGCGCCACTTGTCTTTGCAGCTCCCTCCTCCCTGGAAGGGGAAAGGGGGAGCTTAGACCCTTCACACCGGCTATCCACACTCTAGTTCTTAGGCTGATGTGATTGGCAATGGTCGTGTGACTCTGGCTTCTGTTTTTCCTGTCCTCCAGCACTGTGCCTTGTGGTGTGGTGGTGGTCTATAGACCATTGCTGCTCGTGCCACTCTGAGGGGGCCAGGTTCTGGCTCGTGGTCTCCGGTAGTCCTAGAACTCCACCCACATCGACTGATGCCAAAGTTAGGGACATCAGCCTGGATAGCTCCGGGGGAGCCTTTGGGACTCGCCCAGAAAATGGCATTTCCTTACATTCAACGCTGGTTTTTGTTGAATCGACAGATATTGCTTTGCACAGCCACAGGGTTAGGGTGATAGGGCTAGATGGATTGATCAAAACTCAAGTTAAAACCATTTATTGTATATAATAAATAATATAATAAAACACTTTGGCAGATGACTGGCTTTCAGAGCAGAATTAGTGTTTTAGATTTTTTAACCTTGGTTAAGCAACATTTAAAGGAGGATGATCATGTAGCCATTCTGCAAATAATGCATAAGGGACCTCCAGTAAATTAGACACTAGCCTCCACTTTGTCCTCATTTCTAGCCTCCAACTCTTCATTTCCAAAATATAACCAGCTATACGATCATAAAAACTTTCTTTGGTTTTATTTCTTTGACATTTGACTACTTTTGATAACATCAACAACATTTTCTCATTAGTATTTATTTTTAATACAACTGCATTGTATTAAACCACTATTTAAGGAGATAAGATCCAAAATATGCTCTGACTAAAATTCATCACTCTTGAGTGAAAACCTAGCAAGTGGAGAGTACAATCTTTAGATTCATTGAAATTTCCTTCACCCTAAATTCTTTTGGATAATTTCCCCATGAGAATGAAATCAAACTAATGTTCAAATAGATATGGTTGCATACCTTAAGTGTTAAGTGAAGCTTAAGTAATATTAAAACAGAAGGAGTTTTGATATATCCAAAATCCATGTGAGTTTTTCACATCCAAAATGAGCTACAATATTTTGGATGTGGAAAATTGCATCATTATGCAAAGCTTCAAAGACTTGAGTATGGACTGCATAAATTATTTTAATGGGTCTCATTTTATTTACTGTAGACATTGAGAAGTTGCTAGAGTTTTGTTCCCAGATTTGCATTCCTTTAAATCAATATTTTATTAGTAAGCAGGGCAACATATTTGAATTACAGTAATTAAAAATTGTATTCATTGTAATTTATCTCATTCAACTTGCTTTTAGGGAGATGGCAACAGTAGGCCCACAACATCCGGTCGCCCTATCACTGCTCGTCCTGCGAGTGCTGCACTTCGAAATGCCCCAGGAACAGCTTCTAGACTTCTCTCCACTGCAAGCATGCAGCGCCCCGGTACTAGAACTGGCGTGGCTACTGGCAAAGGTTTTAGTACACCTGTAAGTAACATATATACCCTCATGATTTGTAGGAAGAAAATGAACTCTTACAGCTGTGGGGAATAATGGAGGAATAAATGAGGATAAAAAGCTGGAAGTGATGAAAGGTTTATAGGAAGGGAAGTTTTCTTTTGTCTTTATTCATAAGTGATTTAAACAAATCATTACAGTAGTTCTGTACCAGGAATGAATACCAGTACTGTACTGTACCAGGAATGAGTGAATGATGTTCATTCCTGTACCAGGAATGAACATCAACATTGGGGGAGTATTACTAGAAATTCATATATATCTAGGAACTAGTGTGGTTCGTCACCAGTTCATTAATGATGTTAGTAAAGGTTATAGAATCCTGAATTGATTGTACATTCTAAAAGATCATGAGATAATAAATGATCAAATCTATGAAATATTAGCAAATCATAGGAAATAATAAGTGCAAACTTATTGAGCACTGAGCAGTAAATTATTGACTTGTTACTCCTCTTGAATATTATATGCATAAAGGTATATATTAAATAATGCTAGCATGAGTAAAAAATTCTACGATAGAGATTAGAAAGGCTTAGCTGTACGACGACTTCACTAAACCCGGTTCACTACTCGTAGCCGTGATCACATCGTCCAAATAAAGGAAGAAACACCAGTGGCGAACATCGTAGGTGGTGGAAGGAATGCTTGGTTTGTCCTCGCCTACACGCTGTAATCAGGGAAAATTGAATAACATTTGACTAGGCTAGAAAATTATTCTAATATTCACTGAAATTGGAGAATAATGTTGAAAGAAACTAACGTTGTGTTTGTGGTTGGCGTATATCATAACGGCAGGCTACCCACAGTAATAAACTATAGAATGGTGCATCAAACTACAATATATACTTAACGTAGACGTGTTGGAACACTCAGGCCTGCCAGTATCACGTCTGCTAGTCCCGGACGTTCACTGCTGTGGACGATTAATTGCGGGACGTAACTATCTTCATAGACGCGTAATTAAACAACTAGTTTTGTACGACCACGTGATCTTGATGTCGAGACGCCTCCTCTTAGGTCTCGGAGCAAGAGTAGAATGCGCCCTTGGTCAATTAAAGGCAATGACTGATCTTCAGGCCAATTAAACGCAATGGCCGTAATGATGGGCGCAGGCAGTGTTCAGAACACGCCTCGCTTGGGAATGCTTCTCCCTTGCACGCTGCTAATATAGCGTCTCTAGTCGGAGTCCCGGCAGCAAGTGACACTCTTCCTCTACCCTGGCTGTGATACGCATGCGCAGCCCGCTCAAAGTATTCTCGAGCTTAAAGTATTTGCTTTACTTATAATTTATCATGGAAGTAAGGACTGGTAACAAGTGCTTATGTCACTAGCAAATGTATTAAGGTACAATATATTTTTGCACAATGCAAGTCAGCTTATTAAGACAGCATTAATATTATATAAATCATTTTATACTACTGTATAATAATTTCCACTGTAGTTATTAATACACCTAAATGAACGAGTTCAGTAAGCAATAATATGCTTTGTAAATAAACAATGAAATAAACGATTATCCTTAGTAAGGGAAAGTAATTAATTAAACTCCGTTTAGATGCAACTAATGTGGAGAGATTCTTGTTTTAGCCGGTCGTTCCTCATGTCGTCACTCTGACTAGGAAGAATTTGACAATATATTGCTTCGTAATAGAAACATTAATTGAATTAATTCTACATATTAGTAGTGTTAGTAAATACTATGGGTTAATACAATAATGATGTATTATAATACAATAATGATGTATTAGTGTTGGAAACTTTCCAACACCAGTTCTTTCCTACCATGGTGGTAAACCACACCAGCTCTCTCCCTACCATGGTGGTAAACCCACTCTCCCCTACCATGGTGGTCCACACCACTCATGGTGGTAACCACACCAGCTCTCCCCTACCATGGTGATAATCCACACCAGCTCTCTCCTACCATGGCACCCTCACTCACTATGTTGTGCTTTGACTTTGACCCCTCCTGTGGTCCCTGTTCCCCTTCACCACCTCCCTCTTTCTGTACGGTTGACTCGCCTACAAAATTATCTTTCAGTTAATGTTACCAATATTTCTCCTCGTGTTGTTCCGTCCCCATAGAGGGTCCCCCCTTCCTAAAGTTTGTAAAACCCTGACCCACATGACTAAAGCTTTTACCCCTCCTACAGTTCTGAAACAACTTTTTCTTCTACACTTTTCTTCACACTCCCACTCCAGTCCCATCTTCACCATGGGTCTAAGTTTGCAGACGGTGTAGGCTACTCTGTTGTTTTCCCTGAACACAGTGTCGCCTGCCTCCGGAAACTAGCATCTTCACGACAGAATTTTTTGCTATTCTCTCTGCTCTTCATCAACTGCTTTCCTTTCATCTTCGTCTCTGTCAATCCTCCTTTGTTGTTGTAGTTGACTTTCACAGTCCCCTCATGGCTCTGGAGTCCTTTAATCCAGTCCATCCGGTGGTAGTTGGGTTCAGCATTGGCCATTTCTTATCTCCAGTAGATTTAAGAAAGTGGAGTTTTGCTGGGTTCCCAGCCATGTGGGAACACCAGCTCTCCCTTACCATGGTGGTAAATCACACCAGCTCTCCCCTACCATGGTGGTGAGCCACACCAGCCTCACTAATATACAGTACAGTACAAGTGATAACCAGGTACAGTACACCCCTCCACATGGGTAGTGGGTCACACCAGCCCTTCAACTCCACCTGGGGCTGTGCAACACTAGCCCTCCCCTACCTGGGTGGTGAGCCACACCAGCCCTCCTCCTCCACCAGGGGGCTGAGCCACACCAGCCCTCCTCCTCCACCTGGGGGCTGAGCCACCACCAGCTCTTGGCTACCTAAATTTATCTAGTATTATTTCTAAATACAATAATAAATACACAGTGCATACATTCATATATGCATGGATAATCGATGAGCTCTTTAATTTATTAGTGTCAAATACTGGTTCGATATTATTTTGCCAATTTTTTCAGATAAATGTTGTGGACCGCCCTATCACGCAGCAAGGTCTAACTGGCATGAAGACTGGGTCAAGAGGACCACAGAGACAGGTAATCAAATGTACCAAAGATATTATACCCTGCCATTTTTTCTAAATCTGTTGATGCAACCTGTGCTGCCACCTTGTGGTGAACAGTGTAGTGGTTAGTGTTTTAACATGTAGTTAACAGAGGGATAACTGGTTTTCTTCACTATTTCATTGATTGCTGTCTGGCATTGTCAAGTCATTTGATTTGTTGTCTTTATAGTAAGTAATCACTTAGTGAAGAGTATTGTATATCACCATCTCCCTTCCCAAGACTTGACAAGACCACTCACAAATTACTTTCCAGAGCATGAGAAGTAAGTCTGCTGGAAGCTAGTGTGCGAATTGTCATAGGTGAAATGTAATCTCTGGTTCGGGAAGTAATCAAAGAGCCCTTTTTATATAATAAATAAATAAATATATATATATATATATATAATATACTGTATATATATATATATATATATATATATATATATCTATATATATATATCTATATATATATATATATTATATATATATATATATATATATATAAGAACTAAGGGTTTTTGACACTAAAAGTGTCAAAAACCCATCCCTGAGTAGGGATATGTTAACAGAAAGTCGAAATTGTACTTACTTTGGCTGCTATGGGTTCGTAAGTTGGCGTGTGAGTCATCATTCCTGTTTGCCCGTGGCGTGTGCTCCCGGGGCCAGTAGGGCGCCCAGGGCAGGATGCGCGAGTTGCCATGAATGTATTTTTTCATTTTTTGCGCACAGTTTCAATACATTTTACTTGTTTTTGCATGCCAATCCTATGTATAATGAACACGTATAATATATTATGGCAGTAGAACATCCGTACTGTCCGAAGATACTGTGTTAAGTGCATGACACGTGTACACATATCCGGCACATACTTCCAATGTATCATGCTAATTTATGTACATATACAATCTATTTACACACTTTACAGTATCACACACTATATACACACACACCATAAACACACACACAACTCTACGAGTGTAAGCTCCCACACCCAGCCAGCCAGTCCTCCCTCACTCCTCCAACATCTTACTTGCCAACATTGCTCCTCCCACCATACTGTTATTGTTTGAATTACACTATTTACACATGTTATGTATACCTATCTACATGTTTTATTCACCAGAACTATGCAAGTAAGCCGATATTGTGTCTAAACTTTACAGTGGCCCCCATACACTGCATGAGAAATCACACAGCAGCCAGCAGACAACGCTACGATTACGTCACCTCCCTCACCAAAATAGCTCCTCCCATCATACTTCTGTTCCTGTTATTTCACTATATATACACATTGTATGTACCCATGTACATATTTGTTCACCATAGCGAACCACTAAGCTCATATGATGAGCAAAACAAGAGTGGCTGCCCTACACACAGTGAGGCTACCTGTATTCTCTCCCTCGCTCCCTCACCACAATTCCTCCTCCCACAATACTACGCATAGTGTTATTATCACCACAATCCTGCTGTTATCACAATACTGATCACTAAATCCTGTAAATACATAATTAACCACAAGTTTATTTTGTAAAGTAACCTAAGAAGTTGTTTGAAGATTCCTAGATGGACGAAATAATGCTGTGATGCTGTGGCTAGTGCTGTGAACATCGTGACAGCATTGAATCACTAATTTTTGAACATTGTACACAGTCATTATCACACTCTGGCTCTTCTGTAATACTATCATGGCTAAATATACAAGTTATATTTATATATATTTTGACATTATTAGGCAATGCTGTGGTCACAAGCTGAACAGCAGTGCTGTGAGCTCATGCTGTGTGCACCAGCCTTGGTTGCTCACTCAGTACTGAGGCTCTCACACCCGGGAACGTTTGCCCTTTTTTTTTTTAATGGCGTCTGTTTACAAGAGCCCTGAGGAAGCTGATGTGAATCCCATGTAGCCGCGGGAGTTTTGAATCATACACTAAAAATATAAGATCCTGGAGGCGCGTTGCTCACCCCGCGTCGAGGTCCTGCAGGCGCGTTTGCGCAGTTTAGTGGTTAAACACAGTATGTACATGATCTAGCAATGTTATATATGGCTGTTTAGTCATGCAGTTAAAACACCGGTGTAGATAAGTTATCAATAATCTGCACAGGACTCACAATTTTCTCATTATGGTGCATTAAATCATTAATCCATGATTTAATATCTGAGGGCTGCCACCCATCAAAATGTGGAGGATAAAAGTAGATATTTGTTTATTGTTTTGCCTTCAAGTTCTATTTGCAGACTAGATTTGGGAAAAAGATACAAATAATCCTTATAAAATTTCAGGTACAAGACAAAAGTTATTTATGGGCATTCTTAGAACAAAAAGGACTATATCTCTGCATCCTCTCTTCGTGATCAGACACAATTGTGTAGCCCTCAACTCGATATCAACCTCTACCACTACCATTCAACCGTAGAGAGTGCCACAGGGCCCCATCTTAGGACCTTTCCTATTTGGATTCTCACCTGTTACATATACCCACACTAACGAACATAGAAAAGACCTACTACACTTTAATCTTCTTATCTTTTGGAAGCAAATCAACAAAAACAATTCAGCTTCAGATCGACAATGTTAAACATCAGCAATAAAAATGAAGGAATGTCCCATGGCTATTCTCGACAATAGACTCAACTTCAGCACCCACATACAACACAACTAAGAAAGTCTCTAAAACACTTTGTATACTCTCCAAAATGGATATTATCTACTGTACTACTTGCGACTCCTCTCTCCTCTCACTATATTATGCACTAATCTATCCCTATCTTAAATTAATTATGGTGTCTGTGCATGTGGTTCAATCACTGCAAACCATCTCAAGTTCATCATCACCCAGTCAAAATCTTGTCTATCTACTTAATAACAAACTCACGTCTGCTATCTCGTCTTCAGACATATCACTCTCCTCCCTTCTTTAAATCTCTAAACTTGCTAAACATGGATCCTATCTCTCACACAGTTCTCTTTCGTGTCAGATTACTATGTACAAACCCTGTTTCTCAATAAAGCAACTCCTGCTCTGAAACAACTTCTCCCTGGACGAATTTAATCGGACCCATAAATCACCACACCCAACATCAAATCTCTCTTTGATATCCCCCAGGGTCAAACTTAATCGTGTAAACTCTCGATGCAATAAAGGTACCCTCCATCTACTGGAGACTCACTCCTCCCCATCCATGAATCTGAAAATCACGGTCCCAATTTTCTTGCCTCCTGGGTTTTCTGTGCTTTCTTCCTATCTTTCAACATCACCAAAGCTCATACAAAAACTAGTACCTCAATTTCTGCACCTCCTTCCACTCTTTTCCCCCTCCTATCCTTTCTCTCTTCTGTGCCCTTCAACTTGCAACTCCCCGTATCTTCGAGTGCTAACCTCTTTCATATCTCCCTTTCCCCAATATTAGGTACCCTTCTCCCAGCTTTCCAACTTACATCCACCTCCTTTACCTCTCACTTGTGACTCATTCTCGCCACTCTCTTTCTTTCTTTCGCTTTCCTCGCTCGTACCTTTCCTCGCCTTAACTCAATTCTGATGTCCCTATCTTTCGTTCTTTCTTGTTCGCCTAGTAATCTCTTTGTTTAAATTATCAATTTTCTAAGTTCCTGGCTCTCATTTGTCATGCCTCATCAATCAAGACCTCGCTCTCTACTACAACTCCTCTCTCGATTGCTCTTCGTTCGGTCAATCTATACTCTCTACTAATTCCTCTCATCCGCTTCTCTCTCCGCTCAATGCGCCTTTTCTCTTCTTCTCTTTTTCTCACAACTGTACCTTTCTTTAACTGAGGGGGGGGGCTTTTAGAAACTCTTCTTTTCTCACATCTACTCTACACCCTTCATACTCGCTGCCTCAAACTCTCATCCCTCGTGCCCGTTCTACGATTACATGGACCCCTGCCCGATCACAACTCTCCCGCGCCGCTGTGCATAACTCAATAGCTGGGCTTTTACTACGAGATCTTGTAAACTACCACTTCCCACAGCGCTCTACTCTGCTCCTCCATCGCTATGTTACTCCTGATCCCTGGCCCCGCGCCTCTACTCACCAAACCTTCCAATGTAATCTCTCCTGTGTAAGAGTATATATACTCTTATATACTTATATAGTATATTATATACTTCATCAGCTATCTATATTACTTAACATATATACCTACGACTTATAATACTACGATTATACACTACATATACTATAGTATCCCAACACAATACACATTCTTACTCCAATCATTCATAATCATTATTCCTACATCTAAATTCTTTTCCTGCATTCTCTCATCACTCAGTCTTTTCTGCCTTCTAACTCGAACCTTTCTTAACTCCCATACGCTCTCATCAACGCTTTGGATGTAGAAAGCTTCTCATCCCTCTCGGTCCCCTCTGCTCCACCGTTGCTAGCTTGGCGATTTGTCCCTATATCGACGCTCCTCGGCTTAGGTTGACTTTCTTTCTCTCAGTCTCCTCCCTTCCTCCTCCTCTCCTTCTCTCTCCGAAAATCATTGCATCATCCTCCATTCCGTAGCGTGCTGTTCCTCGCTAGTCATCATAGTTCGTTTTTGTCTCTTTTAAATCTTCGTTCTTTTCCTCTCGTCCATCGTCGCTCCTCTTGCTACGAAGTCTCTTTCCTCCTGGTGGCTCTCGTCTAGACCCTCTCTCTCTTAAAATCTTCTGTCCCTACTTCTTTTTCTTCCCCTTCCATTCTGCTCGCTTTCCTTTCCTCTCCCTCTCTCCTTTCCACTCTCCACCCCTCTCCCCCCTCGGCTCTCCTCTCCTCCTCTCCCCTCGTTCTCCACCGTTCCCTCGTCCTACCAGCAATATCCCACTACCCCCCCCCCACAAAAAAAAAAATCAAAACCCCCCCCCCCCTCTCTCCCCCTTCTCCGTCTTCCCCCTCTCTCACGTCTATCCTCCATCCTCCCTCTCTATCTTCCTCTCTCTCTCCCTTCCCCCCTACTTCTCGGTCCAAAAATCTATCATTTACAATTCCCCGAATTCTTTACTCGTCTCTCTATTACCTTATCTCCTTTTCTCTCCAATCTCTCCTCTCCCATGACCTCACCTCCCCATCTCTCTTTCTCCCTCCCACTGCCTCGGGTCTCTCTCAAAACATACTTAAATCTTCAGCATCAATAAACAAACTTCGCTATAACGCCCGTTCCTCTCCTCAACACCCAATAATGTATTAAAAAGTAAGAAAATTCCTCTAAGTCTTTAATCTCTTCCTCTCTCTTCCTTCTTCATCTTCAATCGTGTACAGATTGTCCAGCTCTAACATCTCTCGTTTGCACCAAATGCTCAACTACTACGTACACTCTTCAAACATTCATTAATGTAGTCTGATCTAGCGGCTCATCCTACCCAAACTCTTCATAATACTCTCCGTTCTCTCGGCTTCGGTAATTTCTTTCTGTCGTCCTCGTTGGTTCGTTTCATTCATTTCTCTACCTCGTAATATACTTCGGAAATCGTCCACCTCTCTTCTCCTCCGAAACTTTCAATTCTCCTCTCTCGCAACTACTTCATACCTTCTCCTTGCATCGTTGTCCAAATCCTTCTCGTCTGTTCTCTGCAAATAACAGCAAACTCGCGTCTTACACCGTCTCTCGTTCTCTTCTCTTCTAAGCTCTGACCGTCACCATCCTCATCTTCGTAATTATACCCATCTTTTCCTTTCTCTCTTCCACCCTCTCATCAATTTTCTCGTCTTCCCCTCTCTCTCCCCTGCCATTTCCTTCCTCATCCATGGGTCACCCCTGCCACAATTCTCCTCCTCCATTGCTTTCTTTTTCTCGTCCTGAGTAATATTTACATCTATATCTAGTCATTTTTTTCTTTCTCTTCTCTCTCTTCTCTCCTCCTTTTCTCAATTCCCTCACTCCTCTCCATCCTGTCTTTCTTCTTCGTCTGCTTCTTCTCCTCCTTCCATTTCTTCCCCCTCGCACGACTCCTCCATCGTCATCTTCACCTCCCTCCTCTCCTGCTCGTGCTCTCTCAGTCCCTATCCACTCGTTCTATATGTAGCTCTCCACTCTCTCAGCCTCATCGTGCCTCGTCTCATACTCCCGTCGTCTCCTTCCTAATTTCCTTGTAATGCTATGAGAGTGTAAAATCTATCCTTTCTATTAAGCCTCATCATCCCCAACTCAGTACACTCCTCATCGTCTACATAGATCTCTTCGCTTCTCTGTGTCTGACTCTTTGCTACTCCTAGCCCCCGTGCCCGCCGACCTCTGTCTCTGTGGCTCCTCGTGCCTATCTCCCCAATTACTTTTATCCTTCGAGCGTACTCCTGTTATGCTCCGCATTGTGGCGGTGCCCCTAGCATCATTTCACTTGTGCGCTCATGTGTGTTGGCTCTTCTCTCTCTTTTGTCGAAAGCAGTCTCGGTACATCTGTCGTTTCGCCATTCGGCATTTTCCCATCCTCGCATACCCCCAGCATCCTCCGCCCTCTGACCATCCTCCCCCGTCGCAGAGATACCTCTCCCGCGTGGAGCGACTTCGCACATCCAGATCTCAGCCACGAATAGATAAAATTACACACGACCCACGCTGACCACTCCCACACCTCCAATATTAGCATCACTCGCCCTTCCCACAATAGAATAGGCCCACTTCCTTAATTTACTTACCCACCCCGCCGCCCCTCAGTTTTGCATGTGGTGTACTTGTATTTGGCTGCTAAGTGTCATATTCTCACATAATGGCGTTAAGTGTACATGTGATTGTAGGGAGGGGGAGGCCGCCCATGTGCTTGCTAGCAAGCGGGCAATACACATTATTGCGCTGTTTTCTCATAGTCCTACGAAACTTCATATAGCCAGCAGGTATGTTATCCAAAACAAGGTAGCAGTAGACATTTGACTTATTGTTATTTTGTTTCTTACTTGCCACCCACAACCAATGGAGCTGCTAATTGGATGCAAAATCAATGATTCCTGTAAAACTGCGTGCTACTTATATAGAAAGGCACAATCGCAATCACGAGAATCACGAGCGAGGGGTGATATGCATCGTGACGCAACATTTGTATGCTACGATAAATGTTAATTGGTACGGGATCGTGGTGTCACTTGGAGACATCGAAATTCGTATAAAATTTGTTGTATGCGTAAGTTTCTTATGTTCAATAGTTTCATCTTATTTTGATTTTTCTGGTTGTTTAGACTCTCTATATTGCTGGGCTGGGGGATTTGTGTGGAGGGCTGGCGCTGAGGAGCTAGTCCTCCGGTCCTCCTTCAGTCTTTTCTACGTTGTGTCTTTCGGTTGCTTTGCTTCTCACTCTTGCTCATCTATTCCTCTCGGTATCCCTCGCGGCTCTCTACGTTCTTCTCTCTTTTTCTCCTCTTCGCGTCTTTTTATTTTTTTTTTTTTTTTCCGTTGTTTGTATACCTGTTGTTTTTTCTTTTTCTTCCTTCTCGTCCTTTCCTGTCCGTTATTCCTTGCAACACTCGCGCTGTCTTTGTTGTTTGTCCATCGGGACGTCTTTTATTATAAAGATTTCAAAAATATAATAAACGAACATTCAGTGGATCACTAGAAATAATAAAAAACCTAGATAAGGGAAATTAATCATTTTTTGTTTTTTATTATGTAGAATGTTAAATTAAACTGCTTGTGACAAATTTGGTCGGATTTACTCATGGTACATTAACGTATTTACTGCAGAGAAATTTATTTGTTGAACTATTTTAGTCAGGTTATTAAAAAAATTGTTAATCTGAGAGCTTATCTAAACTGAAAAAACTTGTTTTTCCATCAAATTTTCCATTTATCAGGGTGGATGTGTGAGGCAACCTCCAGTCCAAGGGTGGTTGAGCGAGGGTTCACAGTAGTGATTTTGTTTTATACTGTAATTTGATATTAAAAGATTTTAAGTGCTTAAATGAGAGTTTACTTATTTGCAATCTCAAATAGTTGTGTGTATGACTATCCCTTACACAGTGAGCTCCCTGTGCCATTTCTTTTTTACTCGTTTGTCATAAGTTAAGAAGGTCGACTGCTTCCTGCTTCATGAAGTAATCTCCCCAGTCGATATAGTGACTTACTGTACCCATCAGCAA
>WNGS01158745.1:9807058-9820375 GCA_020271785.1 Procambarus virginalis | reverse complement strand
ACGGCTGAGATTGAAGTTGAAGTATTGGATTATAAAAATAAACTGGAGCTTACAAAATTAGTTTTATCACAATATAAATTGGCTAACTATAGCTTAGGATTTCAGGTTCAATTTTAATTCAACTATACATTAGAGATAACATTGTTATATAATTTGTTTAGCACTAGTAAACTTTTATTAACCGAGCAGCTGATTACAGAGCGAGCGAGCCTTCCAGAAGCAGCCTCTTGTTTTCCTGAACCGAAAGAAGGTTCTGGGAAAGAGGCCACGTGGCCTAAGGCATACCCGACAGGTGGGACTTGGCTTCAAGGCCCCCGTGAGGTAAGGAGGCACTCAGCACATGGCAGCCTCTGTAGGAGGTAGCCACTAGCAGGCATAGGCATGTTGGCTTAGGCCTGTTTGCATTTGTCTGGTTGTTGCCTGTCTCCCTCCACCTCCTTCCCCTCCCATTCACCACTAGTGCCACATGTAACCTCTAGCACACTATCTCTCCAGTGTGTCGCGTGGGAAATCAATAGTATTGGAGAAGGAACACGTATCAGAGCAGAAGTGTATAATTTCTGAATATTTCATGCTCGTTTTTCATAATCCTTTGCTCACTTTGGTCAGTGTTCTTTCTCCATACTGAGAGTTCTTTTCTACCTTTTCCTGCATGATGTGTGTGTAACCTTTAACATTGGCACCTTGCATGGTTGTTCCAGACCGAGAGGCTTTCCAGAAGCAGCCCACAGTCTTCCTTAACTCCAAGACAGCCAAAGAAAAAGGAGGCAAAACAAAGCGCCATTTGCGTAAGGTTGGCCTGGGCTTCAAGACTCCCCGTGAGGTAGTAATATAGTGGCTTATTCTTGTACTTATTTACAAATAATTTTGTCTTTAGCATTATATTTTTGTTTTAATTATTCCTGCCTCTTGCGGGTGGATGTAGTTTGCCAGCATGTTGTGAGTTTTAATATATTTATTGCTCTATTTTTACATTAAAGTTTTTTGGTTGTGCAGTAGTATAGCTAATCACAATACAATGTTAATTAATTTAAATCAGTTGTATGGAAATCAATTAATCTTTAAAACACATGAAATATTAAAATTATAATTTTAGAATAAATTTGTTAATGGATTCTAGAACTAAATACAGTTCAATACTAGAAATTTATTATATATATTTATTTAAATTTACATATACATTGTGTGTGTACAATATATATTATATATATACATAATTATTAATTAATTAATTTTGGTAACATTCTTTTAAACATTTTGTTGAAAATGACAGTTTAGATTTAGGATTCTGGCACGAATCTTAGCGATATTCCTTATGTTTTTCTTCACTGAACAGAAAGATTAAAAATTAACTCTACAATGTTCATTTTTATTTGTTATGTGGGTCTGACGCCTAGCGCTGATGCGTTTCGAAAGGTCACACCTAACATTCTCAAAGACAAGTTGTTCTGTGAGCACCTGATTATATCCTCAATGGTGAGGTGGTAGGTGACATGGATGAATGACACATGGGGTATTAATGGGGTCCTATATAATGGGGTGGGTAGTAAACTAAGTGCGTGACATGTTGGCAGTTCTGGTTTCTTCCATTCATGTTGCAGGGTCATAAAGTCCTGCTTCTGCATTGGCCTGGGGTCAAGTGGGTAGAGTGTAACTGAATTAGCTGGTTATTGATTGCTGGTCTAGATATCTTTATATGCAGCGCTTCACTGGCAGCTACCTAGTAGGCACAGTATTTGTATATTTTATGAAACCGCAAATTACTTGCAGCCACAAATACAGCATAGTACCCATTGAATGCCAGAATACTTGAGCTGTACACACAATTCATACTAACATGATGTACATCTGTGTCCTCATAGGTGAGCCCCCTCAATTCTAGTACTAATGTAGTTGCACACTTTGGGACTTTACAAGTTTGTTTTGGTGCTGGTGCCACATGCTCTAGTAATGTAATCACATGGCAGTGTTTGGACTTGAAGGCCTCCTTGTTAGATTCTTGAATGTTCTTATGTTTTAAGTTTCTATATGTTGCTGATGTCAGAAATGGTCACACGAGCTTCTAGCTTGCGTTGGGATTATATCTGCTCCCGGGTCTTTTTCTTGTTGTATCTTGTAAAATTGCCTTCTCCTTATGGTGTAAATCAACCCATCCTCCTGTTTTGATAGTACTTTTTGTAACTGAGGACCATTGTACATATATCTTGATGTAATGGACAATAAGTAGAATTTGGTACCATTCACTTTAGTCCAAAAAATTAAACTAAAAAATATAACTAATACTCTTATGCCTAGTATATCACATGTATATACTATATTAGGCCTAGGATGGTTAGGTTAGGTTTTTAGCAGCTGCATAATATAAAACATTTTCTGGTTCAAATTTAATAGTAAAGTACCAAATTCTACTGAATTGTCCCTTTTGTCAATTTATGTACGATGGCCCACATCATTACTATACTATCTAAACAGGAGGATGGGATGAGATAAATACTGGTCTTGTAGCTCTTACCTGTTGAGTATCTTCATTACTTTACACTTACTGGTAGCATCCTGCAGTCTTCAGTTCTTTCTCCCTCATTAACTTTGCATCACCTGCAAACATTGACATGTATGAGCTTGCTCTAGCTGGTAGGTCATCTATATTAATTAGAAAGTGCAACGGTCTTTGGAAGTAAAATAGGAACTGCCTCATAAGGGCTAATAGGCCTTTTGCAATTTCAGTAGGCCTTGTGCTCTTAGCTACTTATGTGAGATTGGCTCCTAGAGCTCTTTTCTTACAACTTTTATATCTGATGTATTTATTTTCTGACTTTTATTACTGTATTGCCATACAGTACTTTTGAAGTATGGCTAACTTTTGACACCCGTAGTTAGTGCTCTTTACTTGCTTGCCACTGCATAAATGTATTTTGTCTATTCCCCTTAGTATCTTGTACATAGTAATTATATCTCCATTTTGTCCTTGTAGTAATTATTTTAGTACATTAGGAAAATGAGCATCATTCTTAATGAACTGCAGTGTTGACGGAAGCATTGGAACAGGTTGACACTTAACCAATGGTATTATTTAAATGTTGCTTGTGCCAATTAGGCTTCCTATTGACCATGGCAGGACACCAAAAATGCATTTTTTATTTCAAATGTGATAAATCTTAATTTTTCAATTCTTGGAAGGGGCTTTGAACTTTAATATTTTTAGTAAACGTAATATTTTTGCTTTGTTTGGGCAATATAGTAGACCCCTGAGTCGATGTGGGTATACAATTCCTATACTCTATAAAGATTCATACTCCGAAGATTTGTTAAGAATCTTGAGAAAATTGTATGTTTTTAATGTCCAGGATTTTATTTAATAAAATGGTAACATTTGTAGTAAAATGTTAAGGGTTATATCTCCATGACTGCTGTTTTTGGTTGTTAGACTTCTCCATTATGCCCGAGAGGAAACGTAGTTCAAGCATGTGTATGTTTAATAAACGTAGACTGTTTACATAATTTTAACTAAGGCTGCGGATATCGTCAATAGATTCACAGGATAATGTTATCATCATTTGAATACTTAAACAATTACTGTTTGGGTTTTACATGTATGATGCAAATCAAGAAAAACAACGAAACATTTGTGGGTAAAACAGTTCGCGCCAGCAAAGTTGAGCACCTGGCGTTGACAGGTGACAGACGCTGCTTGCAGGGCTCCTCCACCCAGTGAATCGATAAATATTCAATTATTTTTTTTTTCTTACATTTTGCATACAAATTAATAATTCTATAAGGAAAATTATTTATTGGGATTTTTTTTGCACATAGGCAGGTATAACAATTTCTCCATCACTGCTGTCTAAGGGTATGTTTATGCTGTAAGCTCAAACTGCAAATTCAGGGGTCAATTTTATTAATTTTTTTGTATTGTTTATATTTTATCCAGTGTCTTGTCGTTAAATGGATTTTTCCACTAAAATCAACCTGAAATTTTCCCATGCCACTACATACCAATTAGTGGTGTGTTGTAAACGTCAGGAAGAGTAATATATTCACAGATCCTGTGGGCCACTATGTGGGGCTTGCATTGAAGCTGAATATAACATGTAATGTACTAAACATTTTCTGAAGCTGTTTTTTTCAGAGTTGTATTAAATTTAACAAAATTGTAATTATTCTTATTCATATAAATTTTAATATCTGTTTTATAGGCAGTTGAGGGTACGTACATTGACAAGAAGTGCCCCTTCACTGGCAATGTGTCGATTCGTGGTCGCATCTTGACTGGAGTGGTTCAAAAGATGAAGATGCAGCGCACCATAACAATCCGAAGGGATTACCTTCATTATGTGAAGAAGTATAATAGGTGAGTGTTTTGTACGGTGGACACTAATTTATTAATGGAATAGCATTGTTGGGTGCTGCATGAGGACATGGTAGGAAAGGTCAGATGGTTTATACTGTTGCTTTCAGGTTTTATCCTGGTAGTAAATCTCATACAACAGTTTGTGTGATAAATAATCCAGGAAGAAAAATGATCCTCACAGATCCAGTGAGCCCTGTGTTGGGTACTCACTTTGAAGCTGAGGATTACATGTGTATTTTGATTTATTTTTGTTTGTAGTGTTGAAATTGCTAGTTGTTATACTTCAGTTTTTTTTCTATTTCTTCATCTCTTCCTCCCTCACCCCCCTCATTCCAGCCCTGGTTCTTAATCTTCACCCCCTCAGTTTCCAGCCCATTGTCATCGTGAGGGGGGCTTGGTGGGCGGCTGTCGGAGTGTGATGCTCTAAGGGACAGCTTGCCCTCTGTTCTTTTGAAACCTTGTGCTCCTGCTGCTGTCTTCAATATATTTCCTTCACTGTCTTCACTTTTCACAAAAGCTGGTTGCTTTTTCCTCTTCATCATGGTTTCAATTTTCCTCCTTACCTCTTCTTTCCAATTGTTCCCTTCCTACCAACTTTTTGCCATTCTTGAATATTCTTTCCAATGTCTTCTGTTTTGATGTCAGGTGTTTGGGGAGGTGCACACTCGCCTGTAGACCTGTGGTACCTGACATTGTCGAGCGAGGGGACGCTTTTATTGTCAAAACTTTCCCTTCATTGCTGAGCCCAATGACTACAGACTGACTTCTTTAGGTGGCAATTGCAGGGTGGGACCCCCAGGGGTGCATCCACGATGCTCTCCTGGGGGTCCCTGTCTTTTTGGTGCCCTGTCCTCTTAATTGTGGCTCCAGGGTTGGTATTGGGGGTTTATTTGTGGATGAAATATTTTCCTGTATTTTTATGCTGTTCTCTGACCCTTGTTTAATTTCTCACTCGTGGGGTGGATGACCAGACCCCGAGTCGGACTGTGCTGGAAGGACGGGCTCTGTAGCCCCGGCTAAGTTGGGCCCTGACCAAGCTGCTTCTGACTCCCGAATACCCCCTTTATCATCTCGTTGATTCAGTGGATAAATGTCACTTTTATCCCCATCCATACTGGTGCATGCAGCCCATTCTTAGGAAGTGCCTGCCTGCTTCGCTTCGTTGTCCTGCATTGGAGACACCTCTTCGGATCTCCAAAAATGCCCGGTTAAATGCCACCAGCATTGGCAGTTCTCCCGCTCCATGTTGCGACTGGTGATAGGGAACTAAAAGCCTGCCATGAAGATATTAAATATATTCTTGAGACCCAAGGCCATTCTATCCTCCAGATATACGTTTACTCGACCCCTTCGTGGTTGTTGTCGTCAGCCAACAACCACAAAGACAAAAACAACCATGTGGTTGTTTTGTTAGTAGGTCCCTTCCATCTTCCGTCATTCATGCTTGTGCCAGACGCTCCTTTCAGGTGTACATCCTCTCCTCGTCTCTACAACACGTGCTGGCAATTTGGGCATGGTCCCTTCAGTGCACAAGTGAGGTGTATGCCCCTTGTGTGGAGCCTCTAGTCATTCTAAGACGAAGTGCTCTTCCCAAGCTTGCTGCATCAATTGCGGTGATGCCCACGCATATGTGTATTACAAATTTGGGGATGCTGTCCTCAATTTGAAATATCGAGATCATTTATAATTTCCCGAGTTGAGATGCCAGGTTTGTCTTCCCTTTTTCTCTGGCATGTCTTATGCTCGTATGTTCCACTTCTCTCCCTCTCCTGCTTTCTCAGTTTGCAATCGGTTCCAGACCTCAGACCCTGACAACCTGCACCACCACCTCACCTGCTCTTGTGCATTCTGGGCCATTCATTCTCTTCCTCCTGGTTCTACATCTGGTGTTTCCTTGCTTCCCAGTCTACCTTATCTCCTGTGCCCTCTTTCCCTTCTCGCTCCAATCCTCCTCTTCAGCCCTTCCATCTGCATGTCTGGGCCGTTGTCCATGCTCCTCCCAACATTCATGTTGAACGTTCTCCTTCTCTTGTTGAAGCTGTAGAGGCTGTCGCTCAGTACATCCCTTATGGTATGCATGTCTCTACGTCAGAAACGTAAGCCTGGCTCCTCTTTCTCCCCACTATATATTCCTCACCTTCTGACTCCGACTCTATCCCTTCTCCCGTTTCAACAGTGGAGTTGCCTGTCCCAGCTATGGAGGGTTCCCTTGGTCCTTGATTCTCTCTTGGATGATTCCCTTGCCGACCCCTCCAATGCCTCCTACCTCTGCACTCTGTCCACCTCTGGCCAGTCCATCCTGCTCCCTTGACTCCAACCCAACCATTTGGACAGTAGAGTGACTGTCTCGCTTCCTGCAAGTCAACGTTCAATCCCCCAACTGTCCAAGTGGTTGGCCACCATTCCTCCTCCCCCCCCTTTTTTTCCAATATTGTATTGTATAAAAGCCCATAGAACATCCTAAATGTATAGAAGTCATAGAAATATGGTTTATGTTGGGACAGGAATGTATCAAGTTTTGTAGTTTGTATCACTGTAAAATGAAGGGAAAGTTGTGCATGTAAGAATAGAGGTGTTAATTAATAAAGTATATGGCAGGATAGTGCTGGGAAGAATACATTAAATAAGCAATTTGATGTGATACTCAAATGTTGTGGGTGGTAAGCATGCATAACAAGGGGTAAGGGCAAGTAAGAGGGGGTGTATATATGGTATTTATATACTGTACTGAAACCCTTTGTCTTGAAAATTTAATTTAACTGGTAATATTTCATTTTACAGGTTTGAAAAGAGGCATAGGAATATGTCGGTTCATCTTTCTCCATGCTTCAGGTACGTGGAAGTTTTATATGCAACTTTACATCAATAAACAGTAATTATATTTGTCATGACATTCATGAACAAAATATTTACACTTCTTCTAAAACATGGGAATGTAGATCTCACTTGATGTTACAACCTGATTTTGTTGTAGGTTTTAACAAACTTTTTAAATTTTATTCTCTAATATTTAGAAAATAGAATGCCACACGTTACACCTTTTGCAGAGGCATATTGATTTTGAGTGTATATCTTGTCAGTTACCACTTGTCAAAATCAAATGAGTTGATATTGTAAACCCTTGGCAGGGGTTAGAAGTCATTACTTTTAAGCAAACTTAAAGCACTGTTTCTAAAGTAAATACATCAATGTAATTAACAGGAAGCAAGCCTGTGCATTAGACCAAAAGCTGGAAATACAGGGTTTAGGAAGTAGTTACATACTGCATGCATAGTGTCCAGACCCTGTAGGATAGTGTTGTGTAAAATTTGGATTTGAAAATATAATATATTTTAATGTTTGATAGTACTGATTGTACAGAGACTGTCATGGAGAATTAGCTATGCATTTATAGATCTGTGATTAACAAAATATTTGGTTGTTTTAATTGTAATGTTCAAACTTTTGTTTTCAGGGATGTAAAGCCTGGAGATATTGTGACTGTTGGAGAATGCCGACCTCTGTCAAAGACTGTTCGTTTCAATGTCCTGAAAGTCAGTAAGGCCCCTGGCACAAAAAAACAGTTCCAGAAGTTCTAAATAAATATCAAAATAAGATTATAATATTTGACTTAACCCTTTGGTGTGTGGGACTATTTATTTGAATTGTCTTGAATGGTGGATCTCTTTAAATCTTCTACTGATGCTAATGTACCTTACCTTGTGATGATTTCGTGGTTTAGCGTCCTCACAGCCCGGTCCTCGACCAGGAATGTAAGGTGATTAGAGCTATTATCTGTTTCCTCACTTTTATAAAATAAGGTGGCATCAGCTTGGAAATAATAGATAAATAAGCTCCACACTGCAGCAATTGCCCACAGCAGTACACCTTCGCTTCACGAGACAGGTGTAGAGTATGGAGCCTTTCATATCTGTGCTTTATTCACCTTTACTTCAGCCTGCCTTATCCCACTTGCATCTCTTAAATATCCTATTTTCAGGATGGTGGAAAACTATGCTATCTAACGATTACAACAGTTGTCAATACTTTCTGAATCTGATTCTTTCCATATACAGTATTGTAAGAGAGCTTGAACGGTCTCCTAGGCTATAAATTACTTCAGAACTGACCCGATCCGGGTTTGAACCTACGTTACCAGGGCTCGCTCGCTCGTAGTACCCCTTCACCAGCAAGTGCCTATAAGGATTGGTTAGTCCTGGAGTTTGACAAAGCTCCGTGACTAACAAATCACCGGCAACTCGTGGTGCAATTTGGCCATATTTGTTCATCATATCCTGGTGTATGCCGAGCCTACAAATGTGAAGGAAAACTTAAATGATTAAGCCATAAATCTCTTGAACTATTGACAAACAGGGTTTGAACCTGCAATTTTGTTTATCTTTTCTTCCCCCCACTTTCTCAATCCCCCTTTATGGTACATTTTTCTCCCCTCTTTCCTTTTACATTTTTTGTTATAAGTAGGATCTTGTGTTAATTAGCGATACTAATTAAAGCACCTAGTGAAACTGCAGACAAGAGCTATTATCTTAATTCAGCTCCACCCGAGGCCTGCTTCTAGAGACATTTATTTCATGAGGTTATAGTTGGAATCATTTTAAGAATGTTTTCTTTTATCTGCTGGTAACAGCTTTTGATTACTTTCCAACTTTTTGTAACTTGTTTATAAGTAGCTACATAGCCTTTTCGGCTTGGTGCCTTTTGATAATCATTTACGTATAAACAAGTAAATTCTATTGGTATTGAATTGTGAACCATATGTTCGTTGTGGCAACTAGAGGATGGACGGTATACATACTGGGGGTATACGTGCGCTGTAACCTCGCCAGCTTTACTATACCCCACTTGCACATATATGGCCTGCAGAATAAATTAACTTGAAAAAAAATGAGAACAAGCAAGTCTGAATCACCAATTTGCAAAATTTCTAGCTTGATTATAATACATACCTGTATGTAAACGAATACATATAAGAACAAAGGTAACTGCAGAAGGCCTATTGGCCCATAGATTGATGAAGATTAAGCCACCCAAAAGGTGGCACGGGCATGAATAGCCCGTAACATGGCCCATAGATTGATTGATTGATAAAGATTAAGCCACCCAAGAGATGGCACGGGCATGAATAGCCCATAAGTGATGGCCCTTTTGAGCCATTACCAGTATCAAGAAATGATACTGGAGATCTGTGGAGGCGCAACTGCACCCTGCGTGACGGGAGATGACTCCCGGACCAAATGGTGACCAAATGATCATGGCCCATACGAGGCAGCTCCTATTTATAACCACCCAATCCCACTCATACATGTCCAACCCACGCTTGGAACAATCGAGGGGCCCCACCTCCTCCACGTTACACGGTAATTGGTTCCACAAATCAGCAACCCTATTACCGAACCATTATTTTCCCAAGTCTCCTAAATCTAGACATCCAATTTATACCCACTTTTGTGTTGATAGTTTTAATACCCTATTAATATCTCCTTTGTTGTGTCCACTCATCCACTTGTAAACTTCTGTCATATCACCCCTAACTCTTCGTCTTTCCAGTGAATGCTATTTAAGCTTTGTTACTCTTTCTTCATATGACAGGTTTCTAATTTGGGGGATTAACTTTGTCATCCTACGCTGGACACGTCCAAGTGAATTTATATCCATTCTATAGTACGGCGACCAAAATTGAACTGCATAATCTAAATGGGGCCTAACCAGAGCAAGATATTTTTAGTTGAAGAACACCACCAGGTGTCTTGTTACTAACGCTTTGATTAACAAATCTCAAGTGTCCTATTTGCCTTATTACGAACATTTATGTATTGATCGTTTGATTTTACATTTTTATTAAACATAACGGCCAGATCCCTTTCACAATCTCTCCATTAGCTCGTATCTTGCAACTCTATCATCATTACCTAGCCTCAAAACTTTACATTTATCAGCATTAAACTGTATCTGCCAATCTTTTGACCATTTCAAAACCCTATTTAGATCGACTTGAAGTGATGGCGAGTCTTCTTCCTTGTTTATTTCCCTACCGAAATTACTGACGGTTTTGGCATTCACCACCACCTCACCAATCTTGTTCAAACCGTCTACAACTGTTTGCGAAAGTGAATTTTCTTATATTCGGCAGCTTTGTTTAGTTACGTTTAAATCCACGACCTTATATCTTGAAGTGCTCTGGAATTCTTCCCTACCAATTGTATAGATTCCTGTTACTATTTTGTATGAAGTGATCGCCTCACCTCTTTCTATCTTCTAGTTTTGGCATCTTTAATGCCTATAACCTCTCCTCGTAGTTCTGGGAGCCATTAAGTATCATATTTTTGCACAATCGACTTGAGAATGGTCCAGGACGGACCGAAACGTCGTCGTTCCTTCACTTTCTAGTGTGTGGTCTGGTAAACATATTTTTGTACCTTTTACAGTTTGTTTATGTGTTTTCTTAAGATATGGGCACCATACAACTACTGCATATTCCAGCTTTGGTCTAACAAAAGTCGTGAATAATTTCTTTAAATTTCGCCATGTATTGAAAAGCAATTCTGAAGTTAGAAAGTATACATAGGCTCTTCGCACTATGTTCTTTATGTGGTTCTCGGGTGATATTTTCTATCTAGCACCATCCTTAGATCTCTTTCTTTATCAGAATTCTTAAATATTTCTCACAATTTATAGGTTGTGTGGGATCTGTATTATCTTATTCCACATTCCATAACATGGCATTTATCCACATTAAATTCCATTTTGGACATACTGAACAATAAGAATAAAAATACAATCGTGGAACTATTGATAATAGTATACTATTGTAAAGGTTAACACCTTGTGCAACACTGCCACGATTGACTGAAATAACACTAATCATTTTGTAGAAAACTAGTAGAGAACTACTAGTCATGTTAAATTGCTGCCTGCTGGCTTCCCAGGCCTGCTGTACCCACATTGTTAAACACTGCTCCATAACTGCAATTCCAATTGCAATACTATGCATAAATTTGAAGTGGTTCACAATTTAAAAATTAAGTTTTATTCTTATTAAGGGGCGTAGTACTAAAAATATGCAAAAATGAAACTAGTTCGATTTCAAACTTTTTTGACTAGTTGTATATGAAATTGGTTCAACTGGTCCAAGTCTCAGCAAATGGCAAAACTCTAAGGCAAATATATATTCGATTACACAAAAAATTTAAGTACATATGAAGCTTATTGTATAACAGGTGTAAATTTTTTTTAGCTAAAATACATGGAGGAAAGTACGAGCGCCAAGCACTTACTGGTCACCCTGCAACAGTGTCACGCGGTCAACATTAAATACAATGTACACCAGCACCCACTCATAGCATCACTAGAGGAGTTTGAGTATCCTATCTTTTAGCCGCCAAACACACAGTTTAATTACCCAACTACCCAAAGCTTCCTAGCATTATGTAAGTAATGAAATTATATATTTACTCACTATAATGTTGGTGCTGAATGTAGAACATGAAAAACATTTTTACGCTTTAAATACATATTTTATATCGAATTAGACAAAACTAAGTGACAAGTGATGCTATAAAGTCGCCGCTCCAAGCGATAATGTTGTGGCTTAGGGTAATTACATGGACCCAATTTCCTTATAAAATTATATTTCAAAGAAAATGTTTCATATTCTCTATTCAGCACCAACATTTTAGGAAATAATATACATAGTTCATTACTTACGTAATGCTAGGAAGCTTTGGGTAATTAGACGGACCCGCCAACACGAGCTTTAGAGTGTGGTAAATCCACACTGCACCCCCTAGGTCTATAATAAAAAAAATCAGAAGGCGCAAAGCCATTACGACTATATAGCACTAGAAGGAATCAGGATAAGGATCAGGGATGGGGTGGAGGAAGGCCGGTGCCCAGCCCAGCGGCCCACCTTGTATCAACACGTGTCCGGGCTTCCTCTCACCACGCCACATATCTTCATTCTAGCTTATTAAAAATATCACTTTGGCACTTCTCGGTGATCAGAAGTTCACAAAGCAAAAATATTGTACCCTTTAATATAAATCCGAGGCCTAATATCAACCTAAATCACGAAATAACTGTCTACCTGATCCATGCTGGCGACCTTAGTGGACGACCATCAACAGAAAGGAGCCATGAAACGCAGCGGCCCACCTCGTCTTGGAATATGAAACGCGGTACCGAGTAAAATCAATATTAATTTAATTTGGATATATATATATAACTCCTTATATACTATAGAATAATACATTATATGCTTTTATTGTTAGTTTATAAAATATTATTTTTATTAGGTTTCACAAATTTGTTTGACCGATGAATTTTCTCTCAATATATGCTCACCTTAGGAACGTTCATTTACCCCTCCGTCATTATTTTTTTATGTGATGTGATTTTTATGTGATTTTTATGCTATGTGAGTGCAGTTTAAAGAACCATCGGTGTATATGATTTGAGAGAGAGAGAGGAGAAATGCTCTGTGAACAAAGCATCAATATGGCTTAGGCGTTGAGCTTTGCCTCAAGACGCAGCTTGGGCTGATCTCTAATTTGCTTCTTGGGTGGAAAGAGAGGGATTAAAACTGAAAACTGGATTAAAACTCACGCCAAACCTGTTTTCCGAAGCCCACGCATAAGGGGACACAGGTGGAAGCTGAGTACCCAAATGAGCCACAGAGACATTAGAAAGAACTTTTTTCCGTGTCAGAGTAGTTAGTAAATGGAATGCATTAGGAAGTGATGTTGGTGGAGGCTGACTCCAGCTGGCTGTCATCTGTGGTGACAGATGACTCCATACACAGTTTCAAAATGTAGATATGATAGATGCCCAGTAGGCTCAGGAATCTGTACACCGGTTGATTGACAGTTGAGAGGCGGGACCAAAGAGCCAGAGCTCAACCCCCGCAAGCACAATTAGGTGAGTACAATTAGATGAGTACGGGAAGCCGGCGGCTTGTCAATATCTCTCCATTA
>WNGS01158745.1:9781924-9805855 GCA_020271785.1 Procambarus virginalis | reverse complement strand
TTCTAATGCCTTGTAATTTTAAAATTACGTAAGGTTTCGCTTAAGGACTAGAGTAATCTGTTGAAGCACTTATGTCCTTCCTCCTTATGAGAAGGCCAAGGTGTTAAACCGTACAAATTTTTCTAGCAGTTTTGTTGTATTCATGCCAGTATTTTTTATGCATTTAGTTTTTTGAAAGACTATTGTAAGATTTGACTGAGCAGGAAGTCTGTCATTTCCACAGTCTTGACTTGAATGTATTTACCCACAAATTCCACTGTGGTTTGCTATATAATTTAGGGAGTGTGGGGGACGGGTGGCTAGAAAAAAAAATGCTTTCACAAAAGTTGAAAGCATTAGGCTAGTAATGATATAAATGAGGCTGACCTAAAGTGAGTATCTAATGATTAAGCCAAGCCAGCAATATACAAAGGCTGTAAGGAGGGCAAATAGATTTATGGGTATTTATTTGTAGCTCTTGACTTGAATAAAGAAGGCTGTACAGACCTATGAAATTCACTAGTGTGTTCTATTGAGTATTGCATACATTTCTTGGAGAAGATAATGACACAAACAAGATCAATATCGAGTAATGAAGTACTGTAATACAAAATTTATTCAATCTTGCAAGAATGAGTAATTTAATTGCGTATTTTAAAATCAAAGTAAATGATAATTAGGAAATTTTTAAATTTTGTAAATATTGTAGTACAAAATGCTGTAATGATTACAGAATTAGACCGATTCACTAATGAGGCTAAATAATTTTTCTTTAATAGTGGTAAACATATAGTAAAAATGCTTAAAAACCAGGGCCTTTGTTAGTCGGTGCCTGCATTTTTGTTGCCCTGTATTCCTTACATAAACAGCCTAGATTAAATCTAATAGTCTGTTGCTGTTTGTAATAATCTGATAAATATGTTCCAGACATAATATAAATGAGCAATAAGTATATTTAAATTATATTTTAATTTGAAGATTGAACTCTTTATTTTATTCAAAACACATTTGCCTAGATTAAACAGAAGACAAGGATGCTGATGCTACCATGCATTAAGTAGTATTAAATCATACCTACATGATCACTAACAATACACATGTTAAAGATTTGTAAATTTTTTATTAGACTAAGATTATAGTACTACTTGTTATAACAGACTATTGTCATCCATAAGCCTTAACCTTGGTTGAACCTACACTGGGTTTTATTTGTTAATCTTCTACGGCTGAGATTGAAGTTGAAGTATTGGATAAAAAATAAAACTGGAGCTTACAAAATTAGTTTTATCACAATATAAATTGGCTAACTATAGCTTAGGATTTCAGGTTCAATTTTAATTCAACTATACATTAGAGATAACATTGTTATATAATTTGTTTAGCACTAGTAAACTTTTATTAACCGAGCAGCTGATTACAGAGCGAGCGAGCCTTCCAGAAGCAGCCTCTTGTTTTCCTGAACCGAAAGAAGGTTCTGGGAAAGAGGCCACGTGGCCTAAGGCATACCCGACAGGTGGGACTTGGCTTCAAGGCCCCCCGTGAGGTAAGGAGGCACTCAGCACATGGCAGCCTCTGTAGGAGGTAGCCACTAGCAGGCATAGGCATGTTGGCTTAGGCCTGTTTGCATTGTCTGGTTGTTGCCTGTCTCCCTCCACCTCCTTCCCCTCCCATTCACCACTAGTGCCACATGTAACCTCTAGCACACTATCTCTCCAGTGTGTCGCGTGGGAAATCAATAGTATTGGAGAAGGAACACGTATCAGAGCAGAAGTGTATAATTTCTGAATATTTCATGCTCGTTTTTCATAATCCTTTGCTCACTTTGGTCAGTGTTCTTTCTCCATACTGAGAGTTCTTTTCTACCTTTTCCTGCATGATGTGTGTGTAACCTTTAACATTGGCACCTTGCATGGTTGTTCCAGACCGAGAAGGCTTTCCAGAAGCAGCCCACAGTCTTCCTTAACTCCAAGACAGCCAAAGAAAAAGGAGGCAAAACAAAGCGCCATTTGCGTAAGGTTGGCCTGGGCTTCAAGACTCCCCGTGAGGTAGTAATATAGTGGCTTATTCTTGTACTTATTTACAATATAATTTGTCTTTAGCATTATATTTTTGTTAATTATTCCTGCCTCTTGCGGGTGGATGTAGTTTGCCAGCATGTTGTGAGTTTTAATATTTATTGCTCTATTTTTTACATTAAAGTTTTTTGGTTGTGCAGTAGTATAGCTAATCACAATACAATGTTAATTAATTTAAATCAGTTGTATGGAAATCAATTAATCTTTAAAACACATGAAATATTGAAAATTATAATTTTAGAATAAATTTGTTAATGGATTCTAGAACTAAATACAGTTCAATACTAGAAATTTATTATATATATTTATTTAAATTTACATATACATTGTGTGTACAATATATATATATATATATATAATTATTAATTAATTAATTTTGGTAACATTCTTTTAAACATTTTGTTGAAAATGAGTTTTAGATTTAGGATTCTGGCACGAATCTTAGCGATATTCCTTATGTTTTTCTTCACTGAAGCAGAAAGATTAAAAATTAACTCTACAAAGTTCATTTTTATTTGTTATGTGGGTCTGACGCCTAGCGATGCGTTTCGAAAGGTCACGCCTAACATTCTCAAAGACAAGTTCTTCTGTGTAGCACCTGATTATATCCTCAAATGGTGAGGTGGTAGGTGACATGGATGAATGACACATGGGGTATTAATGGGGTCCTATATAATGGGGGTATTAATGGGGTAGTAAATTAAGTGCGTGACATGTTGGCAGTTCTTGTTTCTTCCATTCATGTTGCAGGGTCATAAAGTCCTGCTTCTGCATTGGCTTGGGGTCAAGTGGGTCGAGTGTAACTGAATTAGCTGGTTATTGATTGCTGGTCTAGATATCTTTATATGCAGCGCTTCACTGGCAGCTACCTAGTAGGCACAGTATTTGTATATTTTATGAAACCGCTAATTACTTGCAGCCACAAATACAGCATAGTACCCATTGAATGCCAGAATACTTGAGCTGTACACACAATTCATACTAACATGATGTACATCTATGTCCTCATAGGTGAGCCCCCTCAATTCTAGTACTAATGTAGTTGCACACTTTGGGACTTTTCAAGTTTGTTTTGGTGCTGGTGCCACATGCTCTAGTAATGTAATCACATGGCAGTGTTTGGACTTGAAGGCCTCCTTGTTAGATTCTTGAATGTTCTTATGTTTTAAGTTTCTATATGTTGCTGATGTCAGAAATGTTCACATGAGCTTCTAGCTTGCGTTGGGATTATATCTGCTCCCGGGTCTTTTTCTTGTTGTATCTTGTAAAATTGCCTTCTCCTTATGGTGTAAATCAACCCATCCTCCTGTTTTGATAGTACTTTTTGTAACTGAGGACCATTGTACATATATCTTGATGTAATGGACAATAAGTAGAATTTGGTACCATTCACTTTGTCCAAAAAATTAAACTAAAAATATAACTAATACTCTTATGCCTAGTATATCACATATATATACTATATTAGGCCTAGGATGGTTAGGTTAGGTTTTTAGCAGCTGCATAAATATAAAACATTTTCTGGTTCAAATTTAATAGTAAAGTACCAAATTCTACTGAATTGTCCCTTTTGTCAATTTATGTACGATGGCCCACATCATTACTATACTATCTAAACAGGAGGATGGGATGAGATAAATACTGGTCTTGTAGCTCTTACCTGTTGAGTATCTTCATTACTTTACACTTACTGGTAGCATCCTGCAGTCTTCAGTTCTTTCTCCCTCATTAACTTTGCATCACCTGCAAACATTGACATGTATGAGCTTGCTCTAGCTGGTAGGTCATCTATATTAATTAGAAAGTGCAACGGTCTTAGGAAGTAAAATAGGAACTGCCTCATAAGGGCTAATAGGCCTTTTGCAATTTCAGTAGGCCTTGTGCTCTTAGCTACTTATGTGAGATTGGCTCCTAGAGCTCTTTTCTTACAACTTTTATATCTGATGTATTTATTTTCTGACTTTTATTACTGTATTGCCATACAGTACTTTTGAAGTATGGCTAACTTTTGACACCCGTAGTTAGTGCTCTTTACTTGCTTGCCACTGCATAAATGTATTTTGTCTATTCCCCTTAGTATCTTGTACATAGTAATTATATCTCCATTTTGTCCTTGTAGTAATTATTTTAGTACATTAGGAAAATGAGCATCATTCTTAATGAACTGCAGTGTTGACGGAAGCATTGGAACAGGTTGACACTTAACCAATGGTATTATTTAAATGTTGCTTGTGCCAATTAGGCTTCCTATTGACCATGGCAGGACACCAAAAATGCATTTTTTATTTCAAATGTGATAAATCTTAATTTTTCAAATTCTTGGAAGGGGCTTTGAACTTTAATATTTTAGTAAACGTAATATTTTTGCTTAGTTTGGGCAATATAGTAGACCCCTGAGTCGATGTGGGTATACAATTCCTAATACTCTATAAAGATTCATACTCCGAAGATTTGTTAAGAATCTTGAGAAAATTGTATGTTTTTAATGTCCAGGATTTTATTTAATAAAATGGTAACATTTGTAGTAAAATGTTAAGGGTTATATCTCCATGACTGCTGTTTTTGGTTGTTAGACTTCTCCATTATGCCCGAGAGGAAACGTAGTTCAAGCATGTGTATGTTTAATAAACGTAGACTGTTTACATAATTTTAACTAAGGCTGCGGATATCGTCAATAGATTCACAGGATAATGTTATCATCATTTGAATACTTAAACAATTACTGTTGGGGTTTTACATGTATGATGCAAATCAAGAAAAACAACGAAACATTTGTGGGTAAAACAGTTTGCGCCAGCAAAGTTGAGCACCTGGCGTTGACAGGTGACAGACGCTGCTTGCAGGGCTCCTCCACCCAGTGAATCGATAAATATTCAATTATTTTTGTTTTTCTTACATTTTGCATACAAATTAATAATTCTATAAGGAAAATTATTTATTGGGATTTTTTTTGCACATAGGCAGATATAACAATTTCTCCATCACTGCTGTCTAAGGGTATGTTTATGCTGTAAGCTCAAACTGCAAATTCAGGGGTCAATTTTATTAATTTTTTTATATTGTTTATATTTTATCCAGTGTCTTGTCGTTAAATGGATTTTTCCACTAAAATCAACCTGAAATTTTCCCATGCCACTACATACCAATTAGTGGTGTGTTGTAAACGTCAGGAAGAGTAATATATTCACAGATCCTGTGGGCCACTATGTGGGGCTTGCATTGAAGCTGAATATAACATGTAATGTACTAAACATTTTCTGAAGCTGTTTTTTTCAGAGTTGTATTAAATTTAACAAAATTGTAATTATTCTTATTCATATAAATTTTAATATCTGTTTTATAGGCAGTTGAGGGTACGTACATTGACAAGAAGTGCCCCTTCACTGGCAATGTGTCGATTCGTGGTCGCATCTTGACTGGAGTGGTTCAAAAGATGAAGATGCAGCGCACCATAACAATCCGAAGGGATTACCTTCATTATGTGAAGAAGTATAATAGGTGAGTGTTTTGTACGGTGGACACTCATTTAATAATGGAATAGCATTGTTGGGTGCTGCATGAGGACATGGTAGGAAAGGTCAGATGGTTTATACTGTTGCTTTCAGGTTTTATCCTGGTAGTAAATCTCATACAACAGTTTGTGTGATAAATAATCCAGGAAGAAAAATGATCCTCACAGATCCAGTGAGCCCTGTGTTGGGTGCTCACTTTGAAGCTGAGGATTACATGTGTATTTTGATTTATTTTTGTTTGTAGTGTTGAAATTGCTAGTTGTTATACTTCAGTTTTTTTTTCTATTTCTTCATCTCTTCCTCCCTCACCCCCCTCATTCCAGCCCTGGTTCTTAATCTTCACCCCCTCAGTTTCCAGCCCATTGTCATCGTGAGGGGGGCTTGGTGGGCGGCTGTCGGAGTGTGATGCTCTAAGGGACAGCTTGCCCTCTGTTCTTTTGAAACCTTGTGCTCCTGCTGCTGTCTTCAATATATTTCCTTCACTGTCTTCACTTTTCACAAAAGCTGGTTGCTTTTTCCTCCTCATCATGGTTTCAATTTTCCTCCTTACCTCTTCTTTCCAATTGTTCCCTTCCTACCAACTTTTTGCCATTCTTGAATATTCTTTCCAATGTCTTCTGTTTTGATGTCAGGTGTTTGGGGAGGTGCACACTCGCCTGTAGACCTGTGGTACCTGACATTGTCGAGCGAGGGGACGCTTTTCCCGTCCTCTTAATTGTGGCTCCAGGGTTGGTATTGGGGGTTTATTTGTGGATGAAATATTTTCCTGTATTTTTATGCTGTTCTCTGACCCTTGTTTAATTTCTCACTCGTGGGGTGGATGACCAGACCCCGAGTCGGACTGTGCTGGAAGGACGGGCTCTGTAGCCCCTGCTAAGTTGGGCCCTGACCAAGCTGCTTCTGACTCCCGAATACCCCCTTTATCATCTCATTGATTCAGTGGATAAATGTCACTTTTATCCCCATCCATACTGGTGCAGCCCCATTCTTAGGAAGTGCCTGCCTGCTTCGCTTCGTTGTCCTGCATTGGAGACACCTCTTCGGATCTCCAAAAATGCCCGGTTAAATGCCACCAGCATTGGCAGTTCTCCCGCTCCATGTTGCGACTGGTGATAGGGAACTAAAAGCCTGCCATGAAGATATTAAATATATTCTTGAGACCCAAGGCCATTCTATCCTCCAGATATACGTTTACTCGACCCCTTCGTGGTTGTTGTCGTCAGCCAACAACCACAAAGACAAAAACAACCATGTGGTGGTTTTGTTAGTAGGTCCCTTCCATCTTCCGTCATTCATGCTTGTGCCAGACGCTCCTTTCAGGTGTACATCCTCTCCTCGTCTCTACAACACGTGCTGGCAATTTGGACATGGTCCCTTCAAGTGCACAAGTGAGGTGTATGCCCCTTGTGTGGAGCCTCTAGTCATTCTAAGACGAAGTGCTCTTCTTCCCAAGCTTGCTGCATCAATTGCGGTGATGCCCACGCATATGTGTATTACAAATTTGGGATGCTGTCCTCAATTTGAAATATCGAGATCATTTATAATTTCCCGAGTTGAGATGCCAGGTTTGTCTTCCCTTTTTCTCTGGCATGTCTTATGCTCGTATGTTCCACTCTCTCTCTCTCATGCTTTCTCAGTTTGCAATCGGTTCCAGACCTCAGACCCTGACAACCTGCACCACCACCTCACCTGCTCTTGTGCATTCTGGGCCATTCATTCTCTTCCTCCTGGTTCTACATCTGGTGTTTCCTTGCTTCCCAGTCTACCTTATCTCCTGTGCCCTCTTTCCCTTCTCGCTCCAATCCTCCTCTTCAGCCCTTCCATCTGCATGTCTGGGCCGTTGTCCATGCTCCTCCCAACATTCATGTTGAACGTTCTCCTTCTCTTGTTGAAGCTGTAGAGGCTGTCGCTCAGTACATCCCTTATGGTATGCATGTCTCTACGTCAGAAACGTAAGCCTGGCTCCTCTTTCTCCCCAGCGGTAAGACTTCATCATATTTCCTCACCTTCGACTCCACTCTATCCCTTCTCCCGTTTCAACAGTGGAGTTGCCTGTCCCAGCTATGGAGGGTTCCCTTGGTCCTTGATTCTCTCTTGGATGATTCCCTGCCGACCCCTCCAATGCCTCCTACCTCTGCACTCTGTCCACCTCTGGCCAGTCCATCCTGCTCCCTGACTCCAACCCAACCATTTGGAACAGTAGAGTGACTGTCTCGCTTCCTGCAAGTCAACGTTAATCCCCCAACTGTCCAAGTGGTTGGCCACCATTCCTCCTCCCCCCCTTTTTTTTCCAAATATTGTATTGTATAAAAGCCCATAGAACATCCTAAATGTATAGAAGTCATAGAAATATGGTTTATGTTGGGACAGGAATGTATCAAGTTTTGTAGTTTGTATCACTGTAAAAGAAGGGAAAGTTGTGCATGTAAGAATAGAGGTGTTAATTATAAAGTATATGGCAGGATAGTGCTGGGAAGAATACATTAAATAAGCAATTTGATTGATACTCAAATGTTGTGTGGGGTAAGCATGCATAACAAGGGGTAGGGCAAGTAAGAGGGGTGTATATGGTATTTATATTCTGTACTGAAACCCTTTGTCTTGAAAATTTAATTTAACTGGTAATATTTCATTTTACAGGTTTGAAAAGAGGCATAGGAATATGTCGGTTCATCTTTCTCCATGCTTCAGGTACGTGGAAGTTTTATATGCAACTTTACATCAATAAACAGTAATTATATTTGTCATGACATTCATGAACAAAATATTTACACTTCTTCTAAAACATGGGAATGTAGATCTCACTTGATGTTACAACCTGATTTTGTTGTAGGTTTTAACAAACTTTTTAAATTTTATTCTCTAATATTAGAAAATAGAATGCCACACGTTACACCTTTTGCAGAGGCATATTGATTTTGAGTGTATCTTGTCAGTTACCACTTGTCAAAATCAAATGAGTTGATATTGTAAACCCTTGGCAGGGGTAGAAGTCATTACTTTTAAGCAAACTTAAAGCACTGTTTCTAAAGTAAATACATCAATGTAATTAACAGGAAGCAAGCCTGTGCATTAGACCAAAAGCTGGAAATACAGGTTTAGGAAGTAGTTACATACTGCATGCATAGTGTCCAGACCCTGTAGGATAGTGTTGTGTAAAATTTGGATTTGAAATATAATATATTTTAATGTTTGATAGTACTGATTGTACAGAGACTGTCATGGAGAATTAGCTATGCATTATAGATCTGTGATTAACAAAATATTTGTTTGTTTTAATTGTAATGTTCAAACTTTTGTTTCAGGGATGTAAAGCCTGGAGATATTGTGACTGTTTGAGAATGCCGACCTCTGTCAAAGACTGTTCGTTCAATGTCCTGAAAGTCAGTAAGGCCCCTGGCACAAAAAAACAGTTCCAGAAGTTCTAAATAAATATCAAAATAATTTATAATATTTGAACTTAACCCTTTGGTGTGTGGGACTATTTATTTGAATTGTCTTGAATGGTGGATCTCTTTAAATCTTCTACTGATGCTAATGTACCTTACCTTGTGATGATTTCGTGTTTAGCGTCCTCACAGCCGGTCCTCGACCAGGATGTAAGGTGATTAGAGCTATTATCTGTTTTTCCTCACTTATAAAATAGGTGGCATCAGCTTGGAAATAATAGATAAATAAGCTCCACACTGCAGCAATTGCCCACAGCAGTACACCTTCGCTTCACGAGACAGGTGTAGAGTATGGAGCCTTTCATATCTGTGCTTTATTCACCTTTACTTCAGCCTGCCTTATCCACTTGCATCTCTTAAATATCCTATTTTCAGATGGTGGAAAACTATGCTATCTAACGATTACAACAGTTGTCAATACTTTCTGAATCTGATTCTTTCCATATACAGTATTGTAAGAGCTTGAACGGTCTCCTAGGCTATAAATTACTTCAGAACTGACCCGATCCGGGTTTGAACCTACGTTACCAGGGCTCGCTCGCTCGTAGTACCCCTTCACCAGCAAGTGCCTATAAGGATTGGTTAGTCCTGGAGTTTGACAAAGCTCCGTGACTAACAAATCACCGGCAACTCGTGGTGCAATTTGGCCATATTTGTTATCATATCCTGGTGTATGCCGAGCCTACAAATGTGAAGGAAAACTTAAATGATTAAGCCATAAATCTCTTGAACTATTGACAAACAGGGTTTGAACCTGCAATTTTGTTTATCTTTTCTTCCCCCCCTTTCTCAATCCCCCTTATGGTACATTTTTCTCCCCTCTTTCCTTTTACATTTTTGGTGGATCTGTGTTAATTAGCGATACTAATTAAAGCACCTAGTGAAACTGCAGACAAAAGCTATTATCTTAATTCAGCTCCATCCCGAGGCCTGCTTCTAGAGACATTTATTTCATGAGGTTATAGTTGGAATCATTTTAAGAATGTTTTCTTTTATCTGCTGGTAACAGCTTTTGATTACTTTCCAACTTTTTGTAACTTGTTTATAAGTAGCTACATAGCCTTTTCGGCTTGGTGCCTTTTGATAATCATTTACGTATAAACAAGTAAATTCTATTGGTATTGAATTGTGAACCAGTGTTCGTTGTGGCAACTAGAGGATGGACGGTATACATACTGGGGGTAACGTGCGCTGTAACCTCGCCAGCTTTACTATACCCCACTTGCACATATATGGCCTGCAGAATAAATTAACTTGAAAAAATGAGAACAAGCAGTCTGAATCACCAATTTGCAAAATTTCTAGCTTGATTATAAACATACCTGTATGTAAAACGATACATTGAAGAACAAGGTAACTGCAGAAGGCCTATTGGCCCATAGATTGATGAAGATTAAGCCACCCAAAGGTGGCAACGGCATGAATACCCGTAACCCAAGGCCCATACTAGGCAGCTCCTATTTATAACCACCCAATCCCACTCATACATGTCCACCCACGCTAAAACAATCGAGGGCCCCCCTCCTCACGTTACACGGTAATTGGTTCCACAAATCAGCAACCCTATTACCGAACCATTATTTACCCAAGTCTCCTAAATCTAGACATCCAATTTATACCCACTTTTGTGTTGATAGTTTTAATACCCTATTAATATCTCCTTTGTTGTGTCCACTCATCCACTTGTAAACTTCTGTCATATCACCCCTAACTCTTCGTCTTTCCAGTGAATGCTATTTAAGCTTTGTTACTCTTTCTTCATATGACAGGTTTCTAATTTGGGGGATTAACTTTGTCATCCTACGCTGGACACGTCCAAGTGAATTTATATCCATTCTATAGTACGGCGACCAAAATTGAACTGCATAATCTAAATGGGGCCTAACCAGAGCAAGATATTTTTAGTTGAAGAACACCACCAGGTGTCTTGTTACTAACGCTTTGATTAACAAATCTCAAGTGTCCTATTTGCCTTATTACGAACATTTATGCATTGATCGTTTGATTTTAAATTTTATTAAACATAACGGCCAGATCCCTTTCACAATCTCTCCATTAGCTCGTATCTTGCAACTCTATCATCATTACCTAGCCTCAAAACTTTACATTTATCAGCATTAAACTGTATCTGCCAATCTTTTGACCATTTCAAAACCCTATTTAGATCGACTTGAAGTGATGGCGAGTCTTCTTCCTTGTTTATTTCCTACCGAAATTACTGACTTTTTGGCATTCACCACCACCATCACCAATCTTGTTCAAACCGTCTACAACTGTTTGCCAAAGTGAATTTCTTATATTCGGCAGCTTTGTTTAGTTACGTTTAAATCCACGACCTTATATCTTGAAGTGCTCTGGAATTCTTCCTACCAATTGTATAGATTCCTGTTACTATTTTGTATGAAGTGATCGCCTCACCTCTTTTTCTATCTTCTAGTTTTGGCATCTTTAATGCCTATAACCTCTCCTCGTAGTTCTGGGAGCCATTTAGTATCATATTTTTGCACAATCGACTTGAGAATGGTCCAGGACGGACCGAAACGTCGTCGTTCCTTCACTTTCTAGTGTGTGGTCTGGTAAACTATTTTTCACCTTTTACAGTTTGTTGGTGTGTTTCTTAAGATAGGTTTCTATCGATTGTTTCAAGCTTTGGCATGTATAATGGGATTGGTGGTATGGACCTGCCTCGTTAATAGCAGTTGCCTTGTTCTTATGTTCTTATGTTCTTCTATGTTAGGGCACCATACAACTGCTGCATATTCCAGCTTTGGTCTAACAAAAGTCGTGAATAATTTGTTTAATATTTCGCCATGTATTGAAAAGCAATTCTGAAGTTAGAAAGTATAACATAGGCTCTTCGCACTATGTTCTTTATGTGGTTCTCGGGTGATAGTTTTCTATCTAGCACCATCCTTAGATCTCTTTCTTTATCAGAATTCTTTAAATATTTCTCACAATTTATAGGTTGTGTGGGATCTGTATTATCTTATTCCACATTCCATAACGGCATTTATCCACATAAAATTCCATTTGCCAAGTGGTGCTCCAGATACTTATTTTGTCCAGGTGTATAAGGGTATACAATCATCTAAGTTTCTCGTCTTCCCTCTTATCTTAGCATCATCTGCAAACATGTTCATATAATTCTGTATCCTTCTGGTAGATCGCATTTCAACTCGTCCTTGACTGAAGTCCATTACATTCCAGCGGTCGACCCCACAGACGCATTCATAATTTTACATGCTGCTCATTCAAACAGAAATGTTCTCAAATATAAATTAATATTATATTGGCATATTGTGCATATATAGGCATCTTCTTGAGGTTATCTTGAGATGATATCGGGGCTTTAGTGTCCCCGCGGCCCGGTCCTCGACCAGGCCTCCCCCCCAGGAAGCAGCTAACACCCAGGAACCTATTTTACTGCTAGGTACAGGGGCATAGGGTGAAAGAAACTGCCATTGTTTCTCTCCGGCGCCCGGGATCGAACCCGGGACCACAGGATCACAAGTCCAGTGTGCTGTCCGCTCGGCCGCCGGCTCCCCGGCGTATGGCATAGGTTAGGTTAGGTTAGCTGTTTAGGTTATGTTGGCGATTATTTGCATTTGTAGTACGTGGGTGAAGCATTTACAGCGTTGTGGTTCGGAAAACATTCATCGGTAAGGTAGCGGGAAGTTCGTTCCAGATGTCTCGCCAGTCCTTCAACTCCGTGGTACTCTTGTGGCGGACCCAGTGACGATCGCGACCGAACCGGGTTCCCTCTTTTCGACTGCTAGCTCCGGGTTCTCATCTTCCTCACTCTTCCTTCCATGGTAAGCCCGTTCTTAACTCTCATCCCTTAGATTTCCGCACTCATCTCCGACTTTTCTATACGATCCCTTCTCTCTCTCTGAACTTCAGTCTGTGCCCTTGCCCTCTGCGGTTCTACGGCAGCGTGCTTGGATGACATTCATTATTATATGCTTCACCATCTTCCTCCATGCGTATCTCAGTTTTTACTGACTGTAAGACCGGTCTGAAGAGTCGTCGTCAGTCCCTGAGGACTGACTCGATGTCGTATGCTCCCTATTCGAAAACCGGAGTCTCTCGGAACATCCCCTAAGGACTTCCGCCTTATTGCCCTCACGAGTTAGGTCTGCAAACTCTTTGAACGTATGACCAATGTTCGTCTGATGTGGTTCTTGGAATACTATTACCACCTCTTCCCTTCTCAATTTGGTTTTCGCAAGTGCCGCAGCACGACTGATGTCTTTGAGGTCTATATTCGTACTGCTTTTGCTGCGAAGACCTCTGTTGTTGCTGTCCTTTTTGACCTGGAAAAAGAGTTACGACACCACCTGGAGATACCATATTCTATCCCAACTTCGTTCTTTTGGCCTTCGTTGTAATCTCCCTCTCTTCCTCCAAATTAACGATCCTCTCTCGTCGTTCCTTTAGAGTGAGGCTTGGTGCCACTCTCCCTGCCTCTGTTCGGCATTACGAAGGTGTATCCCAAGGTAGTGTTCTGAGCAGTACTCTTTTTCTGGTTGCTCTCAATGGTCTTCTTTCCTCCCGCCCTTCTGGCATTTTCTCCGCTCTTATGTCGACGATCCTTACCTTTGCGGTCGAGGTGATGATTCGCTTCTCCTTCAACGGCGGCTTCAACTTGCGACTGATGCCGTGTCGTCTTGGACTATCAATCATGGCTTCAAGTTCTCTGCGACTAATACTTGTGCTATGACTTTTCTCGGAAGCAAGTCGTTCATCGTCCCTCTGTCGTTTTATGGTCATCCCCTTGTGTATAAAGATTCCGCTAAGCTTTTGGGGTTAATCTTTGACACTCGTTTGTCTTGGTCGGCCCATATCTCTTACCTCCGAATTTAATGCTTAAGGCCCTTAACCTCCTTAAGGTTTTGTCCCATACTTCTTAGGAAGCGGATAAGCGCATGCTCCTTTCTTTACTTTCTCTCTCGTACTGTCTAAACTCGGTTATGGTTGCCCTGCTAACTCGTCTGCTTCTCCTCCTACTCTTCGCCGTCTTGATGCTTTGCACCATACTGGGTTGAGCCTCAGCTCTGATGCCTTTCGTTCGACTCCCGCCCTCAGCTTGTATGCTGACACTGGCTTCCTGTCTCTCCAGGACCGCTGGGATCGCTACTGTCACAACCTTACAACACTCACTCTCGCTTATGTCGTGCTTTGACTTTAACCCCTCCTGTAGTTCCTGTTGTCCTTCACCACCTCCATATTTCTGTCCGGTTGTCTCGCCTGAAAAATTATCTTTCGGTTAGTACTGAGTATTACCAATATTTCTCCTCGTGTTGTTCCGTCCTTGCCCCCCGTGGAGGGTCCCCGTTCCTAAATTTTGTAAATCCCTGACCCACATCATTAAACCTTTTACCCTCCTACAGTTCTGAAACGCTTTTTCCTTTTACTTTTTGTTCACACTTTTCTTCACATTCCCTCTCCATTTCCATCTTCACCGATGTGTTAAGCCTGCAGACAGTCTAGGCCACTGTTGTTTTTCCTGACCACACCTATATGTGTCGCCTTCTTCCGGAGGCTAGCATCTTCACGGCAGAACATTATGCTATTCTCTATGCTCTTCGTCTCCTGCTTTCTCGTTGTCAATCCTCCTTTGTGGTTGCAGTTGACTCTCGCAGTGCCCTCTTGGCTCTGGAGTCCTTTAATCCAGTCCATCCGGTGGTAGTCGAGATTTAACATTGGCTGTTTCTTCTCGAGTAGATTTAAGACGGTAGAGTTTTGCTGGGTTCCCAGCTGTTGTTGTTGTTGTTGTTGTTGTTGTAAATGGGCTGTGTGCTGCCCGTCCTCCAAACAAAGATCCAAAAGTGTGTTGAGCAGACCACACACTAGAAGGTGAAGGGACGACGACGTTTCGGTCCGTCCTGGATCATTCTCAAGTCGATTGAGAATGGTCCAGGACGGACCGAAACGTAGTCGTCCCTTCACCTTCTAGTGTGTGGTCTGGTCAACATACTTTAGCCACGTTATTGTGACTCATCGCTTGCATCCAGAAGTGATTCCATACACCCGCCAAATCCCCTGATTATGAATGAAAAAGATTTACACACGACTCAGCTGATTTCGTCTTAACACTTCCGGAACAAAATGCCAGTAGAACCTTTTTAAGAATAGTGGGTTAACATTTGTATTGACAAGTATGCCATTGCATTTCATTCTCATTATACATACATACGTACGTATGTTAAGTATGCGTGTATGTATGTAAGTAGGTAGTACCTAACAGCCAGAGTTGCCTAACAGGCCAAATTTCAAAAAAAAATTATGAAATGAGTTTTCATTGCATTATATATGATTGCAATTTTATGTTATTTGGGTCAAAAGTAACAAACTTGATCTAACCTAACTAATCCTAACCAAACATAATTAAGTCAGATATTCATGTTCCTAATATAATAAATTATTATTATTAGAAAAGAACCAATCTAGAAAGAAATATTTGAAAATAAAGAGAATTATTCTGCTTGTTAGGCACATTGGACCTTGCATACTATGCCAATAAGTGCGGTTCTTACTATTAGACACGACATATATATTACAATAGCGTTCGTAATAGACAGAACGCACTATGACTAGTAGGCAAGGACTAATTTGCCTAACAAGCAGAGGGATTTTCTTTGTTTTCAAATATTTTTTTAATATTTTTTTTCCTCATAATATAATTAAGAATTATTATATTGGGAACATAAATTACTGACTTCGTTATGTTAGGTTAGGTTAGTAGGTTAGGTTTGATCAAAACAATTTGTTAGTTTCGATTCAAAGTAATAAAAAAATCATATGTAGTGTAATGGAAAGTTGTATCATTCAATAAGAAAAAAAATCGAAAAATACAATATTTCAGGAAAATTCAGCTTGTTAGGCAACTTGAACAACACATCAATTCAATTTCTTTTTTTTTATTATGCACCCCATACCCATCCGGTGGGCAGTGGTGTAAAGGATTACATCAGTTCAGGAACTGAATCCTCTAGTTCGTTTAGCTAAGCAAATAACAATGTTTAATATTCATAGGCTACATGAAATAGATATACAACATAAGTATTCTTGCAAATAATACTGAACTTGTTAAAATAAGATACATGATATGAGTATAAGAAGTGGGTACGTAGCCAGGCTCAGGAAGCGGACATTAGAAGGTTATTAAGAGGGGTCGAGGTGACCTTATATATTATTGTGTAGTGTTCCGGGGGCTGTGAGGAGGAAGTATACCCGCCGCTCAGTCTACCTTGGTATACATTACTCTAGAGTGTGGATATCTCTGGCGCTTCGTAACCAGTGAGCTGTGGAGTGTATTCCCAGAAGTGTGTTAGTCATCTAGGATCTTGGGTAATACTTGCGAATAATTTTACTTATTCACTTTTATTCACCTATTCACTTATTTTTACTAACCACTTATTTTAATTTATAATTCATACACACATACAGAGCGTACACATGATGTTTAGATTATAATAATGAACACTGTCTTACAAATAATTGATAATACTGATAACGATGTAAATTAGGAATCAAACCAGAGTTAAAATAACTATATCTCCTCGCTCGTATAACGACTTTTAGCATCATGAAAGGCACCAGATGGACTCTTATGACGAGTTAGTAAGGTTTTTACAAGGAAGATAAGACAAGGTGCGCCATAAGATGGTGTCTAGAGTGTAGAGGAGAAAAAGTGACAACGTACACAATACCATTCATGTTAAAACGAATAAATAAATAAATTTTTATTCAGGTAAGGTACATACATANATATAAACATAGAGCCTTAGCAAACAAACCTGGAGCACTAGTACACAAACAACCACTGAAGCACAACCATGCACGAACCGAAGCCTGACCATGCACAACCCAGAGCCGAAGTGACACCCCCGGAGCCCGACCAGTTATTTAACCGGAGCCCGACCAGTTATTTAACCGGAGCCCGACCAGTTATTTAACCGGAGCCCGACCAGTTGTGTAACCGAAGCTTGACCAGTTGTGTAACCAGACCCCGACCAGTTGTGTAACCGTAAGCCTAGCAGTATACATCTCATCCAACCCCCACCAAGCTAAACAGTCCCAAAGCACAACTAAACTCCCTTCCTAGCTCGACCAAACAAAAATCTTCTTAGTGCTACCTAAAACCCTTCACTTGTCCTAGAAACCAACTATGGAGCCATATCAAACAATTGAACTATATACAAAAAAAAGAAATTCAAATTTCTAGCAAACATATAAACAGAGCCCTTGCAAACAAACCTGGAGCACTAGTACACAAACAACCACTGGAGCACAACCATGAACAACCCAAAGCCCAACAAGTCACACCCCTGAAATTATGTAATCAGAACCCGACACATTGTGAAACCGGAGCCCAACCAGTTGTCTAACCGCAAGCCTAGCATGAATGAACCAAACAAACAACCTCTGGATCACAACCATGCACGAACGGAAGCCCGACCATGCACAACCCAAAGCCTAAGTGACACCCCCGGAGCCCGACCAGTTATTTAACCGGAGCCCGACCAGTTATTTAACCGGAGCCCGACCAGTTGTGTAACCGGAGCCCGACCAGTTATTTAACCGGAGCCCGACCAGTTATTTAACGGAGCCCGACCAGTTGTGTAACCGAAGCCCCGACCAGTTGTGTAACCGGACCCCGACCAGTTGTGTAACCCCAAGCCTAGCACAAACGAACCAAACAACCTCTGGATCACAACCATGCATGTACCAAAGCCCGACCATGAACAACCCGAAGCACAAGTGACACCCCCCGGAGCCCGACCAGTTATGTAACCGGAGCCCAAACAGTTGTGTAACCGAAGCTCGACCAGTTGTGTAACCGGACCCCAACCAGTTGTGTAACCGTAAGTCTAGCAAGTATACTTCTCATCCAACCCCACAAAGCTAAACAGTCCCAGAGTACAACCAAACTCCATTCCTAGCTCGACCAAACAAAAATCTCCTTAGCCCTACCTAAAACCCTCCACTTACCCTAAACACCAACTATTGACCCATAGCAAACAATTGAACTATATACAAAAAAAAGAAACCTGGATTTCTAGGAAACATATAAACATAGAGCCTTAGCAAACAAACCTGGAGCACTAGTACACAAACAACCACTGAAGCACAACCATGCACGAACCGAAGCCTGACCATGCACAACCAGAGCCGAAGTGACACCCCCGGAGCCCGACCAGTTATTTAACCGGAGCCCGACCAGTTATTTAACCGGAGCCCGACCAGTTATTTAACCGGAGCCCGACCAGTTGTGTAACCGAAGCTTGACCAGTTGTGTAACCAGACCCCGACCAGTTGTGTAACCGTAAGCCTAGCAAGTATACATCTCATCCAACCCCCACCAAGCTAAACAGTCCCAAAGCACAACCAAACTCCCTTCCTAGCTCAACCAAACAAAAATCTTCTTAGTGCTACCTAAAACCCTCCACTAGCTTGCCTTAGAAACCAACTATGGAGCCATATCAAACAATTGAACTATATACAAAAAAAAGAAACCCGAATTTCTAGCAAACATATAAATATAGAACCCTTGCAAACAAACCTGGAGCACAACCATGTACGAACCGGAGCATAACCATGCATAACCCAAAGCCCAACAAGTCACACCCCCCTGGAGTTATGTAATCGGAACCCGACAAGTTGTGTAACCGGACCCCGACCAGTTGTGTAACTGGACCCCGACCAGTTGTGTAACTGGAGCCCGACCAGTTGTGTAACTGGAGCCCGACCAGTTGTGTAATCGGAGCCCGTCCAGTTGTGTAACCGGACCCCGACCAATTGTTTAACCGCACGCCTAGGTCTACTTAGACTGTAGCTGGTGCGCCCCCACATGAATTATTGCATCCAGGCATGGAGACCTCATCTTCAGAAAGACACAGCTGCTCTGGAGCCATGTCTCACCAGAGCTATGGAGCTATGTCTTACAACAAAAATCATTCCAGAGCTTATAGTCATCTGTTGTATCAGGAACGGTTGAGGGCCACAGGGCTAACAACACCACAAACAGGGCGGACTTCATAGAAACCTTTCAAATACTAAACAATTTGGAGGATGTCGATCAGGACAATGTCTTCAAAAGGCCAGATGTTACACGAACAAAGAGTTAGTTTTAGTTCATTTATTATGCACCCCATACCCATCTTGTGGGCGGTAGTGGAAAGGGTTACAGAGGCACATAATGGGCTCAGGGACTGAACCCCACAATTCATTTAGCTAAGCAAGTTACAATCTTGATGAGCTAGTTACAAAATTCAATATAAGTCGTCACATCAACAATGGGTTCGAGATCGACCTCAAATACAGGTTCTAAATTAAGCAACTGACATATGTGGAGAGCTAGTGTCACAATTTATATGTTTGTCCTGCACACCGCCCCCCATCCAGTGGGCAGCGGTGGATAGGTTACAATCACTCTGTTACTACACACAAAGAGCAACGGGTTCACTCTCAACAAGCCAGAATGTTGGACAGGAAACAGATGCTTTAAATTTTCACCCATAGGATTGTAAACCAGTGGAACCGCTTACCCGCCGAAGCAGTAAACGCCAAACCTCTGCTGGGTTTTAAAATACAGCTGGAAAAGATCATCAGGACAAATGGGGGGACCTTTGACAAGCCGCCGGCTTACTGCCCTCATCGAGGCCACTAGTGTTAGTGACCCTCAGGTAAATTTAGTTCCCGGAGGGGTGTCCCCGCTCCTTCCTGTTGGGAAGTTGTTCATCTATTGTAGTATCATACTATCATGCAAGAGGAGCCACACATCTATGGTTCATCCAATAATATCAGCAGACTTCTAGATGTTACTACTGCTCGGCTTAGACTCGGTTACAAGTATCTCTGGGAATTGTCATTATCTGCCGATGTAGACCTGACCAAATGTAAACTGTGTATAAGATTGTAACTGGCTTAGCTAAATGAATTGTGGGGTTCAGTCCCTGAGCCCATTATGTGCCTCTAACCCTTTCCACTACCACCCACAAGATGGGTATGGGGTCCATAATAAATGAACTAAACTAAACTATTGCAGTATTTGTACATCGGACTGTCGCTTGTCATTAAACTTCGTTGCTAACTATTAACTTGATGAAATAATATTACCTTATATCCGAGAATAATTCTGAATACAGCGATAAAATTGATGAATGCGGCTTTGGGTCGGGCGGCCACGTAGGCGAGCCTGGCCTGAGGACAGGCAACTGTAAATGCTTCACCCTCCACATACTTCAAGTGAAAATAATTGCCAACAGAACCTAAATACCGAACCTACTATACGCCTAATTAATTACAGAATATAAAATTAATTTATACACGATAAAAACTATTTTTAATACACAGTACATGCAAGTCGATGATAAATGCGTCTTGGGATGTGGGGGAGACGACCGCCACGTTAACGAGCCTAGCCTGACGACAGGGTAGTTTAACACTGGGGAAGTGTATTCTACATAATATCCTACCCATATAATGTTGGCAAATCATGATCCTCAAAATCTTCCACAATATCCGAGAGAGGACAGACTATTTAGCATTAGTGGAATACAAACATTTGAATACTACACAAACCGGATGAAAAAAAAAATACGAAAGCAATGACCCTCGAGACATTACAAAACTCAATGTTATAATAGCGAACAAATGTATAATGCATTAAGCATTGTAGGTAGACTATATATTAATGCGTACCTCCCAACTGCTCAGATATATTTGCAAAAAAAAAAATCTTATCAGCCTTACCTACACGGGAGCGAAGCACCACACGCCACCGCTGCTTCCTGACGACTGGCGGGGTCGGGGTCAATGACCCGTTAGCGGTCAACCGACTCAGAGACCCCCTGCCTAAAATTATTTGAACGCCATATTCAAATTCCTAGCGTATAGTGCCAGGAATGTGTAAATTAATATTTATATGCATTATAGGCCTTTCTAAAATAATCTATAGATCTGAATATCATATATTGGCTAACAAACGAATTATTTAAGTTAAGATTTTAATTATTCCAGATACAATTGAGTCTCGTCGCACACGAGATGATTCGTCGACGGATTTATTTTTTTTATTATTTATTTATATATAAAAAAGTTTTTAAATTCTTGTAAAGCCACTATAGCATGCATAGCGTTTCGGCCAGGTCCTTAATCCTATTTTTTTCCCCGGAGTATGACCCGCCAAATCGTTTAACAACCTATTCACTGCTGGGTGAACAGTTAAGGATTGGCGCCCGGTCAGTCCTTCCCGGCCAGGATACGAACCCAGGTCAAAGGGCTGGCGAAGAACCGGGCGCGTGCTTTACCACTGCGCCACAGAGACTGCTCCGTGGCGTAGTGGAATTTTGAATTTTGAAACCTGATTAACCTATAGCTCAACCCAACCTAACGTAACCCAAATCAAACCAGTCTAATCCAACCGAGCCCAATGCAGCCTAACCTTAATAACATAGCCTAATACAGCCTAGCATAACAATACATCCGGATTTAAAACAGAAAATGAGTTTAGCCCAATCGTCTCGTGTCCGAGTGTAATCAGAACCCGACCAGTTGTGTACCTATACTGACCTAGCAAACAAACACCTGCAGACGAGAAGTCTCAATAACGTGGCTGAAATATGTTGACCAAACCTCACACTAGAAAGTGAAGGGACGACGACGTTTCGGTCCGTCCTGGACCATTCTCAAGTCGATTGTGAGAATGCACAATCGACTTGAGAATGGTAAGGACGGACCGAAACGTCGTCGTCCCTTCACTTTCTAGTGTGTGGTTTGGTCAACAAACACCTCACCTAACCAGACAAACACCCTCCTAACTCTACCAAGCACACTGAGAGCCGTACCAAAGTAGGGAGGGTCCACAGACGAGAACGTGGTTGTAAGTATAGATAGGTCCACAGGCATGGGAACCAGTGCCCATCATCTGGGTTGGAGGGCAACAGTACTTTGCTCAGAGAGTATAATGCTGCTAACACAGCACTGCCTTCAATATGCAAACTTTTCAGGATTATTTAATTAGCTAAGATTGACCTGAATTTACCAGAGGGTCACTATCTCTCAGTGAGGATAGGAAGCCGGCGGCTTGTCAAATGTTCCCTATTTGCCTTGGTGACTTTATCGAGCAATGTTTTATCATTTACGGCTTCGCCGGGAAGGTGGTTCCATGGTTTCCCTGAATTTACTCGAGGGTGGCCCTCGGGCAAATTCAGGTATCTCTCTCTAGTGGTCTCGACGAGGACAGAAGGTTGTCTGGCTTGTCGAAGGCCCCTCCCATTTGTTTTGGGGCCAAACAAATGCCAATGTTTTGGCATTTACGGCTTCGGCGGGTATGCGTTTCCACAACTGTATAATTCTATAGGAGAAAACAAATATCTTCCATCCTTCAGTGTGGCTTGTTGAGCTCGAAACCGTTGCTCCTTGTTCGTCTTACATCTAGCCTTTTGAAGAAGTGTTTGGGTCAATATCTTCCAAATTGTTCAGTAATTTAAAAGTTTTGCTGAGAGCAGCCCTGTCATGTCTGGTCCCTGTGGCCTCAACCGTCCCTGGTATGAAAGTGACTTAGTTCGGGAAAGATTTAGTCGCCCGGTGTTGAACTTTCTCCAAAACAGATATAGATATATCTTTCTGAAGATGAGGTCTCAATGCGTGGATATAATAATCAAGTGGAAGCACACCAGAGATTTATACAGTTGTATAACTGCGCAGGCGATGAGTCACAATAACGTGGCTAAAGTATGTTGACCTTATATACTATATAGTATGAGAGCCCGTAGTGGACTTGGCACAGGAGCGGGGCTATAACCGCTTATTTGTGATTGATTGATGAAGATTAAGCCACCTAAGAGGTGGCACGGGCATGAATAGCCCGTAAGTGGAAGATTTTTTTTGGAGTGAATGTGATCTTGGTCGTGAAAGGATATATGCGTCCAGTGCACGAATTTAAATCATCAGTCAGGGCTGCTATCGCGGGGTGCTTGTTTGTGTTGCATCTGACCATAAATAATATCATTGAGGTTCTTAACATTAATAGCCCATCTTGCTTTAAATTAGCCCAAAAAGTAGCAAGTAGCGAAATTTAAAAAATTGGGAGCGCGGGGCACTCAAAAGTAGCCCAATTCGCTACTTGTAGCCCAATCTGGAAACACGGTTGGGACGGTTCTTGACAAAACCAAGGCTCAATCAGCATGTTACTCCCTACCTACGTTTTTATTTTTTATTATTTTTTATTTCGTCCCTTTAGCATTAAAAAAACAAAATGCCTATATTATTACGTAATTAAATTGATTCTGCTGGTTGAAAACAAAACAATAAATTTAAAGAGGTAAAGTGACTATATCTTTTATCATCCTGCTAACATGAGCACGCTTGCCCACGTTCTACAAAACAATAAATGTAACATACTACAAGTGGAACTAAAACAGTTCCACAATGTAGGACAGATAACAAGAGATGTTTTTTCACCCATAGTGTTACTAACCAATAAAACTAACTACTCACCGAAGACGTAAATGCCAAAACCGAGTAAATTCAAAAATTTTCAATTCAAGTTCAATTCAAAATTTTTGTATTGAGGCAGATATTTTGTCAACGTTTTGCATGTATGACCAACCATTCTGTGATATGGGAATATTAGATAAACTTTAGATATTAGATTTTTTTTGTTAATGCAAAAAATCAAGCTGGAAAAAATTCACAGGAATAATGGAGAGATATTTGACAAGCCGCCGGCTTCCGTACGTACTCATCTAATTGTACTCACCTAATTGTGCTTGCGGGGGTTGAGCTCTGGCTCTTTGGTCCCGCCTCTCAACTGTCAATCAACCGGTGTACAGATTCCTGAGCCTACTGGGCATCATATCATATCTACATTTGAAACTGTGTATGGAGTCATCTGTCACCACAGATGAC
>WNGS01158745.1:9768589-9780924 GCA_020271785.1 Procambarus virginalis | reverse complement strand
AATCACCAATTTGCAAAATTTCTAGCTTGATTATAATACATACCTGTATGTAAACGAATTCCTATAAGAACAAAGTAACTGCAGAAGGCCTATGGCCCATAGATTGATGAAGATTAAGCCACCCAAAGGTGGCACGGGCATGAATAGCCCGTAACATGGCCCATACGAGGCAGCTCCTATTTATAACCACCAATCCCACTCATACATGTCCAACCCACGTTTGAAATAATCGAGGGGCCCCACTCCTCCACGTTACACGGTAATTGGTTCCACAAATCAGCAACCCTATTACCGAACCAGTATTTACCCAAGTCTCCTAAATCTAGACATCCAATTTATACCCATTGTTTTGTGTTGATAGTTTTAATACCCTATTAATATCTACTTTGTTGTGTCCACTCATCCACTTGTAAACTTCTGTCATGTCACCCCCAACTCTTCGTCTTTCCAGTGAATGCTATTTAAGCTTTGTTACTCTTTCTTCATATGACAGGTTTCTAATTTGGGGGATTAACTTTGTCATCCTACGCTGGACACGTCCAAGTGAATTTATATCCATTCTATAGTACGGCGACCAAAATTGAACTGCATATCTAAATGGGGCCTAACCAGAGCAAGATATTTTTAGTTGAAGAACACCACCAGGTGTCTTGTTACTAACGCTTTGATTAACAAATCTCAAGTGTCCTATTTGCCTTATTACGAACATTTATGCATTGATCGTTTGATTTTAAATTCTATTTAATCATAACGGCCAGATCCCTTTCACAATCTCTCCATTAGCTCGTATCTTGCAACTCATCATCATTACCTAGCCTCAAAACTTTACATTTATCAGCATTAAACTGTATCTGCCAATCTTTTGACCATTTCAAAACCCTATTTAGATCGACTTGAAGTGATAGCGAGTCTTCTTCCATGTTTATTTCCCTACCGAAATTACTGACGGTTTTGGCATTCACCACCACCTAACCAATCTTGTTCAAACCGTCTACAACTGTTTGCGAAAGTGAATTTCTTATATTCGGCAGCTTTGTTTAGTTACGTTTAAATCCACGACCTTATATCTTGAAGTTCCAGCTCTGGAATTCTTCCCTATCAATTGTATAGATTCCTGTTACTATTTTGTATGAAGTGATCGCCTCACCTCTTTTTCTATCTTCTAGTTTTGGCATCTTTAATGCCTATAACCTCTCCTCGTAGTTCTGGGAGCCATTTAGTATCATATTTTTGCACAATCGACTTGAGAATGGTCCAGGACGGACCGAAACGTCGTTGTTCCTTCACTTTCTAGTGTGTGGTCTGGTAAACATTTTTTGTACCTTTTACAGTTTGTTGATGTGTTTCTTAAGATATAGGCACCATACAACTGCTGCATATTCCAGCTTTGGTCTAACAAAAGTCGTGAATAATTTCTTTAATATTTCGCCATGTATTGAAAAGCAATTCTGAAGTTAGAAAGTATAACATAGGCTCTTCGCACTATGTTCTTTATGTGGTTCTCGGGTGATAGTTTTCTATCTAGCACCATCCTTAGATCTTTCTTATCAGAATTCTTTAAATATTTCTCACAATTTATAGGTTGTGTGGGATCTGTATTATCTTATTCCACATTCCATAACATGGCATTTATCCACATTAAATTCCATTTGCCAAGTGGTGCTCCAGATACTTATTTTGTCCAGGTGTATAAGGGTATACAATCATCTAAGTTTCTCGTCTTCCCTCTTATCTTAGCATCATCTGCAAACATGTTCATATAATTCTGTATTCCTTCTGGTAGATCGCATTTCAACTCGTCCTTGACTGAAGTCCATTACATCCAGCGGTCGACCCCACAGACGCATTCATAAATTTATACATGCTGCTCATTCAAAACAGAAATGTTCTCAAATATAAATTAATATTATATTACATTGGCATATTGTGCATATAGAGGCATCTTCTTGAGGTTATCTTGAGATGATATTGGGGCTTTAGTGTCCCCGCGGCCCGGTCCTCGACCAGGCCTCCACCCCCAGGAAGCAGCCCGTGACAGCTAACACCCAGGTACCTATTTTACTGCTAGGTAACAGGGGCATAGGGTGAAAGAAACTGCCCATTGTTTCTCTCCGGCGCCCGGGATCGAACCCGGGACCACAGGATCACAAGTCCAGTGTGCTGTCCGCTCGGCCGACCGGCTCCCCGGCGTATGGCATAGGTTAGGTTAGCTGTTTAGGTTATGTTGGCGATTATTTGCATTTGTAGTACGTGGGTGAAGCATTTACAGCGTTGTGGTTCGGAAAACATTCATCGGTAAGGTAGCGGGAAAGTTCGTTCCAGATGTCTCACCAGTCCTTCAACTCCGTGGTACTCTTGTGGCGGACCCAGTGACGATCGCGACCGAACTGGGTTCCCACTTTTAGACTGCTAGCTCCGGGTTCTCATCTTCCTCACTCTTCCTTCCATGGTAAGCCCGTTCTTAAATCTCATCCCTTAGATTTCCGCACTCATCTCCGACTTTTCTATAACGATCCCTTCTCTCTCTCTGAACTTCAGTCTGCCCTTGCCCTCTGCGGTTCTACGGCAGCGTGCTTGGATGACATTCATTATTATATGCTTCACCATCTTCCTCCATGCGTATCTCAGTTTTTACTGACTGTAAGACCGGGTCTGGGAGTCGTCGTCAGTCCCTGAGGACTGACTCGATGTCGTTATGCTCCCTATTCGAAAACCGGAGTCTCTCGGAACATCCCCTAAGGACTTCCGCCTTATTGCCCTCACGAGTTATGTCTGCAAACTCTTTGAACGTATGACCAATGTTCGTCTGATGTGGTTCTTGGAATACTATTACCACCTCTTCCCTTCTCAATTTGGTTTTCGCAAGTGCCGCAGCACGACTGATGTCTTTGAGGTCTATATTCGTACTGCTTTTGCTGCGAAGACCTCCGTTGTTGCTGTCCTTTTTGATCTGGAAAAAGAGTTACGACACCACCTGGAGATACCATATTCTATCCCAACTTCGTTCTTTTGGCCTTCGTTGTAATCTCCCTCTCTTCCTCCAAATTAAGGATCCTCTCTCGTCGTTCCTTTAGAGTGAGGCTTGGTGCCACTCTCCCTGCCTCTGTTCGGCATTACGAAGGTGTATCCCAAGGTAGTGTTCTGAGCAGTACTCTTTTTCTGGTTGCTCTCAATGGTCTTCTTTCCTCCCGTCCTTCTGGCATTTTCTCCGCTCTTATGTCGACGATCCTTACCTTTGCGGTCGAGGTAATGATTCGCTTCTCCTTCAACGGCTCAACCCAGTATAAGCGGATAAGCGCATGCTCCTTTCTTTACTTTCCTCTCTCGTACTGTCTAAACTCGATTACGGCGGCTTCAACTTGCGACTGATGCCGTGTCGTCTTGGACTATCAATCATGGCTTCAAGTTCTCTGCGACTAATACTTGTGCTATGACTTTTCTCGGAAGCAAGTCGTTCTTCGTCCCTCTGTCGTTTTATGGTCATCCCCTTGTGTATAAAGATTCCGCTAAGCTTTTGGGGTTAATCTTTGACACTCGTTTGTCTTGGTCGGCCCATATCTCTTACCTCCGAATTTAATGTTTAATGCCCTTAACCTCTTTAAGGTTTTGTCCCATACTTCTTAGGAAGCGGATAAGCGCATGCTCCTTTCTTTACTTTCCTCTCTCGTACTGTCTAAACTCGATTATGGTTGCCCTGCTAACTCGTCTGCTTCTCCTCCTACTCTTCGCCGTCTTGATGCTTTGCACCATACTGGGTTGAGCCTCAGCTCTGATGCCTTTCGTTCGACTCCCGCCCTCAGCTTGTATGCTGACACTGGCTTCCTGTCTCTCCAGGACCGCTGGGATCGCTACTGTCACAACCTTACAACACTCACTCTCGCTTATGTCGTGCTTTGACTTTAACCCCTCCTGTAGTTCCTGTTGTCCTTCACCACCTCCATATTTCTGTCCGGTTGTCTCGCCTGAAAAATTATCTTTCGGTTAGTACTGAGTATTACCAATATTTCTCCTCGTGTTGTTCCGTCCTTGCCCCCCGTGGAGGGTCCCCGTTCCTAAATTTTGTAAATCCCTGACCCACATCATTAAACCTTTTACCCTCCTACAGTTCTGAAACGCTTTTTCCTTTTCCTTTTTGTTCACACTTTTCTTCACATTCCCTCTCCATTTCCATCTTCACCGATGTGTTAAGCCTGCAGACAGTCTAGGCCACTGTTGTTTTTCCTGACCACACCTATATGTGTCGCCTTCCGGAGGCTAGCATCTTCACGGCAGAACATTATGTTATTCTCTATGCTCTTCGTCTCCTGCTTTCTCGTTGTCAATCCTCCTTTGTGGTTGCAGTTGACTCTCGCAGTGCCCTCTTGGCTCTGGAGTCCTTTAATCCAGTCCATCCGGTGGTAGTCGAGATTTAACATTGGCTGTTTCTTCTCGAGTAGATTTAAGACGGTAGAGTTTTGCTGGGTTCCCAGCTGTTGTTGTTGTTGTTGTTGTAAATGGGCTGTGTGCTGCCCGTCCTCCAAACAAAGATCCAAAAGTGTGTTGACCAGTCCACACACTAGAAGGTGTAGGGACGACGACGTTTCGATCCGTCCTGGACCATTCTCAAGTCGATTGAAAATGGTCCAGGACGGACCGAAACGTCGTCGTCCCTTCACCTTCTAGTGTGTGGTCTGGTCAACATACTTTAGCCACGTTATTGTGACTCATCGCTTGCATCCAGAAGTGATTCCATACACCCGCCAAATCCCCTGATTATGAATGAAAAAGATTTACACACGACTCAGCTGATTTCGTCTTAACACTTCCGGAACAAAATGCCAGTAGAACCTTTTTCAAAATAGTGGGTTAACATTTGTATTAACAAGTATGCCATTGCATTTCATTCTCATTATACATACATACGTACGTATGTTAAGTATGCGTGTATGTATGTAAGTAGGTAGTACCTAACAGCCAGAGTTGCCTAACAGGCCAAATTAAAAAAAAATTATGAAATGAGTTTTCATTGCATTATATATGATTGCAATTTTATGTTATTTGGGTCAAAACTAACAAACTTGATCTAACCTAACTAATCCTAACCTAACCTAACCTAACCTAACCTAACCTAACTAATCCTAACCTAACTAACCTAACCTAATAACCTAACCTAACTAACCTAACTAATCCTAACCAAACATAATTAAGTCAGATATCATGTTCCTAATATAATAATTATTATTATTAGAAAAGAACCAATCTGGAAAGAAATATTTGAAAATAAAGAGAATTATTCTGATTGTTAGGCACATTGGACCTTGCATACTATGCCAATAAGTGCGGTTCTTACTATTAGACACGATTTGCCTAACAGCAGAGGGATTTTCTTTGTTTTCAAATATTTTTTTAATATTTTTTTTCCTCATAATATAATTAAGAATTATTATATTGGGAACATAAATTACTGACTTCGTTATGTTAGGTTAGGTTAGTAGGTTAGTTTGATCAAAACAATTTGTTAGTTTCGATTCAAAGTAATAAAAAAATCATATGTAGTGTAATGGAAAGTTGTATCATTCAATAAGAAAAAAAATCGAAAAATACAATATTTCAGGAAAATTCAGCTTGTTAGGCAACTTGAACAACACATCAATTCAATTTCTTTTTTTTTATTATGCACCCCATACCCATCCGGTGGGCAGTGGTGTAAAGGATTACATCAGTTCAGGAACTGAATCCTCTAGTTCGTTTAGCTAAGCAAATAACAATGTTTAATATTCATAGGCTACATGAAATAGATATACAACATAAGTATTCTTGCAAATAATACTGAACTTGTTAAAATAAGATACATGATATGAGTATAAGAAGTGGGTACGTAGCCAGGCTCAGGAAGCGGACATTAGAAGGTTATTAAGAGGGGTCGAGGTGACCTTATATATTATTGTGTAGTGTTCCGGGGGCTGTGAGGAGGAAGTATACCCGCCGCTCAGTCTACCTTGGTATACATTACTCTACAGTGTGGATATCTCTGGCGCTTCGTAACCAGTGAGCGTGGAGTGTATTCCCAGAAGTGTGTTAGTCATCTAGGATCTTGGGTAATACTTGCGAATAATTTTACTTATTCACTTTTATTCACCTATTCACTTATGTTTACTAACCACTTATTTTAATTTATAATTCATACACACATACAGAGCGTACACATGATGTTTAGATTATAATAATGAATACTGTCTTACAAATAATTGATAATACTGATAACGATGTAAATTAGGAATCAAACTAGTGTTAAAATAACTATATCTCCTCGCTCGTATAACGACTTTAGCATCATGAAAGGCACCAGATGGACTCTTATGACGAGTTAGTAAGGTTTTTACAAGGGAGATAAGACAAGGTGCGCCATAAGATGGTGTCTAGAGTGTAGAGGAGAAAAAGTGACAACGTACACAATACCATTCATGTTAAAACGAATAAATAAATACATTTTTATTCAGGTAAGGTACATACATACAAGGTAAGATACAAAAGTTAATGGATTTATAGATTGAGAGAGTACATACAATGCCTAAAACCACTATTACGCAAAGCGTTTCGGGCAGAATGTTAATTAATACCTACCAAACGTGACCTAGCTCAATCCAACTTAACCTAACCCTATGGTAATACACCCTAGAATAACAATACATATATATATAGGGTTTTAGGGAGGAGAAAAGGAGGGTTGGTGGTGTGGGAGGGGACCATACCCTGGTGAGGGTAGCTGCCACCACCACAACACTCCACACCTGCTCCACCTCACCAGGTATGGTGCTCTCTCTCTCTCACACACCTCTCCTACTGCTTTATCTTGCTGCTGTCTAATTGTACGCTAGCTACACCACCTCTGTCAAGGTGTTACACCTCTCCTTCCTCCCCTGTTCCCTGGTGTGGGGTCTCCAGTGCCTGGTGTGGGGTCTCCAGTGCCTGGTGTGGGGTCTCCAGTGCCTGGTGTGGGGTCTCCAGTGCCTGGTGTGGGGTCTCCAGTGCCTGGTGTGGGGTCTCCAGTGCCTGGTGTGGGGTCTCCAGTGCCTGGTGTGAGGTCTCCAGTGCCTGGTGTGAGGTCTCCAGTGCCTGGTGTGGGGTCTCCAGTGCCTGGTGTGGGGTCTCCAGTGCCTGGTGTGGGGTCTCCAGTGCCTGGTGTGGGGTCTCCAGTGCCTGGTGTGGGGTCTCCAGTGCCTGGTGTGAGGTCTCCAGTGCCTGGTGTGGGGTCTCCAGTGCCTAGTGTGAGGTCTCCAGTGCCTAGTGTGAGGTCTCCAGTGCCTAGTGTGAGGTCTCCAGTGCCTAGTGTGAGGTCTCCAGTGCCTAGTGAGGTCTCCAGTGCCTGGTGTGACCAGTGCCTAGTGTGGGGTCTCCAGTGCCTGGTGTGACCAGTGCCTGGTATGCCCAGTACCTGGTGTGGCCGGTCTGTCTAATTACCCAAAGCTACTGAAAGCCACCCAAAGTCACCCAAAGCTTCCTGGCCTTGCGTTAGTAATGAATAAATATGATATATTTCCTCATTATAATGTTGGCGCTGAATGTAGAACATGGAAAAACATACTTTTTCAGAGTAAAAATATCATTTTATAACGAAATTAGACGAAAATAAGCTGCTGGTGACGCCAAAGCAATTCAATGGTCCAAGCGACTTATCCAAGATATATTGTTGCGTACAGTTTATATTAACTTAGGTTTGGATAGGTTAGGTAAGGTTAGATTTTGTTAGGTTATGTATTGGTAGGTTGGTTAGGTTAGGTAGGTACAGGAGGCTGATATGCCAACAAATACTCTTTAGGCAACAATGTGTCTTGGATAAGTCGCTCTACGACAATGTGGCTTGGACCGTCGACCTGCTTTGGCGTCACCAGCAGCTAATTTTCGTCTTTTGGAAGTTTTGGGATTAATTTTGTTACCTGGTGTTGAACTTTCTCCAAAGCAGCTGTGTCTATCTGAAGATGAAGTCTTCATGCTTGGATACAATAATCCAGGTGTAGACGAACCAAACACGAAACCATTGTTTCGCGTCTGTTACAGCTGACCTCTTAAAGAAATCCATGATACTTCTCTGAATTATTTAGGTTCAGACTTTTGGCCTTGGACTAGAAATTTTATAATAATTACCTACTTATTTAATTTTATTTGCACCAGAGATTTATACACCAGTAGAACAGTTGGGTTCATTCTCGACTCGCAATCGGAAATTCCAAGTTTGAATCCCGGGCGGGACAGAAATGGTTGGATGTTTTTCTTAACACCCAATGCCTCTGTTCACCTAGCAGTAAATAGGTAACCAGGAGTTAGTCAGCTTGTTGTGAGGATGATCCTGGTGGGGGTTCAGTACAGTGGTTCGACCTTTGAGGGGGATCTCGATATAAGCCAACATGTATATATACACTGGCTTCCTGTCTGCCTGACACAGTGAATTGTTATTATTAATCTGTCTTATGTATAAAGTGACTTGCATCCATTTTACTGGATGCAAGTTCTACAAAAGGAAGGACCGTTTGTGTTAAAAGAATATAATAAAAGGTGGAGAAATTGTTTTATGAGATTTCAGTTATCACTATCAATGCTGTGTACAAATTTCATTTGACTGAAGGCACACAAGGAATGGCTGGAAAAGTGGGTGAAAGACGTTTGGAATGGTGTTACAGCTTTCATACTGTCCTCTTTGCTTCATAATAATTTATTGTGTTGGGGGACAAGTTAGGGTGTATTCGTACACGTTAGGCTTATACCGAGGGCCCCCCCCTCCCCTTCCTAATGCCAAATTACTGACCCCTGCCCAGGATACAACCCCACAAAAAGCTGACTAACTCCAAAGGCATTAGGTGAAAGAAAATGTGCCCAACCATTTCAGGTTCAGAGATTCAAACCTGGAATTTTCGATTGTGCGTCGAGAATGAACCCGACTGTACTACTGGGATTCTTGTGCTTTGTAGCACAACATCTTAGGAAAGCCATAGCTGACACTGGTCAGCACAGATAGAAAGCAGTGGATCATATTCAAGTGTGCAGTGCTTTTACAGGAGTGGAATAATCATCTTAATAATGATGTTTTATCTTATCTAAGGGTTGTAGATATCATTCTGTACATTTGATCTAAATTTACCCGAGGGCCACTAACACTTTAGTGGAATAAAGGAGAACAGGAAGCGGGCAGCGTATCAGCGGTCCCCCCCCCTCCCCCAAACCCTACACACACATTTGTCTTGATGATTTTGTTAAGCTGGATTTTGAAATTCAGCAGTGTTTTAGCAGGTAGGCTGTTCCATGGGTTTATAACCTAAGGGTGAAGAAGCACTTCTTTTCTGTCTTACACTGTCTTGCTGAGCTTGAAACCATTATTTCGTGTCTGTTACATCTGACCTTTTAAAGAAATCCATGATACTACTTTGAGTTATTTAGGTTTAGGCTTTTTGCCATGGGCTAGAAATTTTATAATAATTACTTATTTCATTACCTTGATGTATTGTCTTATTTGGAGAGAGGCCTAAGGGCTGCTAATCTATTTGGCTACAGTATAACATAACCCGAATTTTACCAGCAATGCTGTAGTATTTTATCTTGTATGTAAATGGCATAGTACCTCATTAGCCTGTATTCAATGTATTCACTCCTTATATTAGGTAACAGTTAATTTCTCAGATAATTCATTATTTCTGAAGGAACAATTTTTTGTGATGTCAGCTCTCTAGGATGTAGAGAAAGTAATTATACATAAAACAATCAAAAGTCCTGCATCCTTAGGTTAAATGTTTAAGCTTGCATAACATTATTACCACCTGGAGGGGTTTTTGGGAGTTCTACTTCCTGAGCCCGGCCTCGACTTGTGATACTGTAACTTGATTTCTTTGATCAACAATTGATCAACATGTATTGATTTCTTAAACATTAAATAAAACTGGAAACATTAAGATGATTATTGTTTCAGCAATGGAGCACGAGGTCCTCATTCAAGTTAGCCCCAAACACACATACAAGCCTTCATCATTCAGATGTTCCTTTATGACCAAGTGGCGGAGAAGACCAACAGATGAGTGTAAGTGAAGATTGCTTTGTTGATTTAGATCTTTTATTCAATGAGTTTAGTCATTATGCACCCCATATCCATCCTGTGGGCAGTGGTGGAAAGGATTACAGAGGCACATAATGGGTTCAGAAACTGAATCTCGTAGTTCATTTAGCTAAGCAAGTAACAGTCTTGTGAAGCTAGTTACAGTTTTTAATACACAAGTACAACCTCGATTCAACGAACTATATGGGCCCAACCCCAATTGGTTGCAGTGAGGAATTTGTTGCAGTTGGAGATGCCTCCAGGATGCATTTCCCATGCAATATGGGCTCATTTCACTTAGCAAATTTTAATTTCATCCTATAATATAATAGACAACTACCAAATGAACATATCTGCAAAAAATGTAATCACATCTAGCTTATTTCTCATATCCCCCAGTCTCTAAACTCATTTTCAAAAGGTAGCAGGGCCATTCCTGATAAAACATAACCTTGCCAATTTAAAATGAAAACACACAGAATTTGGTTTTAAAAAATCTCAATAGCTTTCCCAAAGGCTCCAGGTATTTCTTGTAATGTTAAGTCAATAACATGATTAGAGCCATATTAAGTATGTTACCGTTCATACCCAGCACGTATTTCCCATGCTCTATGGGTTGATTTCATTGAGTGACATTTTAATTTCAACCTGTCATGTGAAGGACAATATCAAGAGAGACTGTCAAGAGATTTAACTACATAATTCATAATAATTTTTGCATATTTCCCATGCCAAAGACTTGAAATCTCATTTTCAAAGGAAAAAGGACACACACATTAATGGACAAAAACCGGGGAATGTCAAGATTAGAAAGAATCGTGTAATTTAGTTTTAAATATGTTCAATGGGTTTTCCAAGGTCCCCTTACTATATCTTGTAATATTGTGCCCATCTACAAAAATTATTAAAAATGTCATTGGAGCCATCTTGAGAGAACATTTGCCCCCCCCCCCCCCCGCTCCAAAAAAAATCCAAAATGGCAGGTAAAAAATACCCAACAAAAAATTTCAAAATACTGAATAAAAAGTCAAAATGACCCCCCCCCAAAAAAAAAATACCAAAACAGTAAAAAAAAATCCAAAACCACCTAATTAAAAATGTGATTGAAGCCATATTAAGACACCATTCGTACTTAATATTTCCTATGCTTTATGGGGTGATTTCACTGAGCAACATTATAATTATAACATGTCATATGAAGGGCAACAATGAAGAGAACCTGTCCGTAAAGAGATTTAACCACATCTAGCACACTTCCCATGCCCAAACCTTGAAATCGCATTACAAAGGAAATAGGGCTGCAACATCCAGCTTTGCTATAAGTACTACAATTTTAGGAGGATGGGCTACTTTATTTAGATAGATTATCTTGGTATTTTTCATCTGATTTTGGCCTGCCTTCAGACACCGTCTGGATACAAGAATCCACTTATTACATATCTTGTTTATCTGGATATAATTTGAATGCATGGTAAACACATTCGGATTATACTTTTTTTTTTTTATAAAGTGGGATTCACAAAAGTGTGCAACTTGGGTAAATGAGTTTGTACTATAATATTTTTTTGAGGTACTGTTTTGTCATTATTTTGTATCCCTCGAGAGAAAGGAGGTAGCATTTGGAGTTGGGAGCATCATGTTTAACCAGTCCACAACGGGCCAAGAATGTTTTCACCCTAGCCTTGTGGGCAATTGTATAATAATGGTTATAATTTCCATAATATCCTTTGACATGAATTGGGGGAGCATTGATTATACAGTATTCATATTTGTTTTTGCAACCATAACAAAATTTTTTAAATTAAGTACTGCACTATACTTGAAAACCATTTTTTATTTCTTTCAGTATCCAGTCTTCCTCTTCACACACTGGAACAGTTGAAAAAGGAATTACAAACTATAGTGCAGGGTACGTCATGTATTGTTTCTTCAGTAAGCCTTATGATGAACTTGTTCCTCATAATCTGTCATACTCATTATTTTAATTTTTCATTACTGTACAGTATTAGCTTTGATGAGGATTTGTATGTGTGCGGTTTACCTTATGAATAATCGGCTCTATTGCAAATGAGTATTATGTTTTCACTTGGCTTTTGTTCACACAAACTCAATCAAATTACAATTTGTGGTGGCTGAATTGAAGGCGTCTTTAAAAATCATAGGATTGACTAAAATTTCTTATGTATTCATTGATGCCAGGAGATAATCACAGTGTTGAACGCAAGTAATACCCTAGAAGATTTGTAATGATTAATTTCTTTGCAATAACAATTAA